>OX451737.1:1396476151-1396718940 GCA_948472305.1 Vicia faba | reverse complement strand
TTCCCCGATTATCAAATGGTGCCTACCCTGGAGGAATTCTCTAAGTTACTTGGTTTACCTATATTGGAGCGAGTACCTTTCATTGGTTTAGAACAAGACCCAGCTTCTGAAGATGTTGTCGTAGCTTTGCACTTGAAGCCATCGGACATTGAGTCTAATTGGGATACTATGAGTTATCATGCCTTCGAAGATGTATCAGCCCTCTTGATCTATGGGTTGGTCTTGTTTCGTAATTTAGATCAACTTATAGATGTGAATGCCATCAACGTCTTTCTTGCTCAAAATCCGGTTCCTACATTGCTCGGAGATATCCTACATTCTCTCTATACTCGTACTCAGAAGAAGCGAGGAACTATCACGTGTTGCACCCCTATGCTATATAGGTAGTTTATTTCACACCTTCCTCGGTCAACGATGCATAATGGTTTAGGCTTAAGGTTGAGTCAAAGATTAATGTCTCTCTCACTCCAACATTTGTCGGTGTCCTCTCTCTCAAGAAAGACATCTCTTTTATTGATCGCTGCGGAGAAATTCCTAATGTGACACTCCTGGGCATTAGGGGAGGCATCACCTAAAAACCTTCTTTAGCATTACGTCAGTTTGTCTATGCACGGAGAGATGGTCCACCGGATATGCTCATTCAGGGTATTGTGTTTAACTACTCAAATGATTTGCAAAGTTATCGTCAGACGTTCATCTACGCTTGGGCATTATTAAGAAGACTGATAGTAAGACTTTGGGGCACAAGAACTCCATACCTTTGGATTCTTACCTCAAATGGGTGCGAGCTCAAGCCCAAAGTACTATGATGCCATACAATGCCATCTTACCAGTGATCTTGGAACCTGTTGTTCAAGGGGGCAAGTCCCGCATTATTCTCTATCCTGATATGCCAACCAACTTCGAAGAGTTGCAAAAGTCTTGGATCTAGCTCAATGGAGAACAAGATACTTTTAAGGATAAATTTTGTGGAAGTGAGAAGAAGGTGTTGGAATTAACAAAACAACTTCATGAAGAGAGGAACCTCAACACCTACCACAACACCAAGAGGAAGCGCCCATGGGAGACTTTGGAATTTCCTTCCATTATCTATCCCTGTGTAATCTTTTGTTTCTCTAAAAAATTGCTAATAAAAGGTTTTGTTTCTTGTTTTGTTTAAAAGAGATTAAATCCAACAAGGTCCTTGAAAACATTGCATAAGCATATCATGCATCTCATCACATAAGTAGGTTTTAAAGCAGGGTTCTTATCTTCTTCGCCGTTTATTTCAGCAAGTAAAGAAATGGCTCTTGAACAAAAAATCAAGGATCTCTAGGCGCAAAACGCCCAGTTCCAGCAAATGATTATGGCTCTAGCTAAAGGACAGGAGGATCTGAAAGCCCTCATACTCAAAGATAAAAAGAAGAAGCCAAAGGAACTAGTCGGGGTAGTGAACTTGAGAAGAAGGATCAGAGGACCAGTATGGAGAGCTTCTGAGCTGGTAACTTCATCAAAGGAAGGAGACAATCAAGAAGAGGAAACAAGAAAGGAAGACTCCAATCCAAAGGAATTCGATGATGAATCTGACTATGATGAGGAGCAGTATGCTCCTGCTGATGAAAAATACAAACAGATGGAGGATCGTCTGAATGCAATGGAAATCCAGAAGGTTCCGGGTCTGGATTTAGAAGAAATGGGTTTGGTTTCTAGGGTTGTCATCCCACAAAAGTTCAAAGTTTAGGTGTTCGTAAAATATGATGGGGTCTCATGTCCCAAGATGCATCTTCGATCTTATGTGAGGAAGATTCAGCCTCACACTACAGACAAGGACTTATGGGTTCGACTTCTTTCAGAACCGTCTATCTTGGACTTAACCGGAATGGTTCTATCAGCTGGAGGGGACTAATATTCGTAACTGGGAAGACCTGGACGCTGTTTTCTACAAGCAGTATCAGTATAATGTTGATGTTTCTCCTGCCCGTACACAACTCCAAAGTATGTCTATGGGTTCGAGCGAAGGTTTTGAAGACTATGATCAGAAGTGGAGGGGCTTAGCAGGAAGACTCTAACCCCCCTGTCTGATAGGGAGTTAGTGGATATCATTTTGGGTACCCTATCTGGTCTATTTTTCAATCATCTTATTGGAAGCTCCTCAGCTGGCTTTATTGAGTTGATTTTGATGGGAGAAAGAGTTGAAGATGGGATTAGAAGTGGCAAGATTCAGAAGGATGCCTCTTAAATTAAGGGAAGAGTCGCCACCGACTTTTCTTTTATCCAACAAAGGAAAGGGTGAAAAGAATAGAAAAAGACCTTTTCGAGATGTTTTCTGAGTAAGGAGGGTAGATTATGGAAAGGTAATGTGTTAGCACATTTGCGAACACAAACGCAAAACCAGTATTAAATAGTCGGTTCTTCCACCGTATCATAGAACTGGCGACTCTGTTGGGGAAATATATAAAATTGGGGTTTACCTTAGAGTTAGTTCATTTTTAAATTTCTTTTTGTATTTTGTTTTCTTTGCTTTTGAGGGCTTGTTTGGGTTGTTACTATAGATCCTACACCCGGATCTGGGGCACCTTATTAGGTAAGTAGCAACAAATCATTGAGGCTGTACGAAGTAGATCGATACGGACGAAGTGGTGGCTACGTTAGCGCGATACTTTGGATTGTACTAATGTTCCTTGATTAAGTTAAGGATAACATTAGGCTTCGTCATAGTGTCACTAAGCTCTAACTGACCTTTAGAACCTTTAATTAACTCATCCTAGACATTAGGAAGTAGTGAGATACCTAGCTTTGGTTCCGACCGAAGATTGGTTGATACTCGATACTACACTCATTGAGGCTGGACTTTTTGGAATTTTTGGCCGCAATACTTTGGTGTGGATCTTAAACAATTTCTGAAGGGAAGGTCAGTGATATTGAAACTCCTTGGAACCTGGTTACTATTAATAGGACAGGTTGAGCCAACTGAACATTCAAGAGGGTACTTACCTTATAACCTCATGCAAGCCTTTGAACCTAACGTCTATTGTATGATTTTCTTGTGTTTATCTGTGATTTTTAGCATAATCATGACATCATAAACATCATGACATTCATATGCATTAATCATTTCAAGGACATGTTGGATTTACCTCTTTTTTGTTTTATAGGATATGAATTCAGGTCGTAGAAAAACCATTCAGATTCATTTCACAAAAGTTCCTCCTAAGCTCAAGGAATTAGTCTTGAAAGTCCCCGAGGACTCATCATTCCACATAAGACATGGTAACTTGCTCAGTTTGGTTACTACCGGGTTTGACGATGGTTTGATGTGTGTCTTATTCCAGTTCTTCGACCCTAAGCACCATTGCTTCACATTCCCCGATTATCAAATGGTGCCTACCCTGGAGGAATTCTCTAAGTTACTTGGTTTACCTATATTGGAGCGAGTACCTTTCATTGGTTTAGAACAAGACCCAGCTTCTGAAGATGTTGTCGTAGCTTTGCACTTGAAGCCATCGGACATTGAGTCTAATTGGGATGCTATGAGTTATCATGCCTTCGAAGATGTATCAGCTCTCTTGATCTATGGGTTGGTCTTGTTTCGTAATTTAGATCAACTTATAGATGTGAATGCCATCAACGTCTTTCTTGCTCATAATCCGGTTCCTACATTGCTCGGAGATATCCTACATTCTCTCTATACTCGTACTCAGAAGAAGCGAGGAACTATCACGTGTTGCACCCCTATGCTATATAGGTAGTTTATTTCACACCTTCCTCGGTCAACAATGCATAATGGTTTAGGCTTAAGTTTGAGTCAAAGATTAATGTCTCTCTCACTCCAACATTTGTCGGTGTCCTCTCTCTCAAGAAAGACATCTCTTTTATTAATCGCTGCGGAGAAATTCCTAATGTGACACTCCTGGGCATTAGGGGAGGCATCACCTACAACCCTTCTTTAGCATTACGTCAGTTTGTCTATGCACGGAGAGATGGTCCACCGGATATGCTCATTCAGGGTATTATGTTTAACTACTCAAATGATTTGCAAAATTACCGTCAGACGTTCATCTACGCTTGGGCATTATTAAGAAGACTGATAGTAAGACTTTGGGGCACAAGAACTCCATACCTTTGGATTCTTACCTCAAATGGGTGCAAGCTCAAGCCCAAAGTACTATGATGCCATACGATGCCATCTTACCAGTGATCTTGGAACCAGTTGTTCAAGGGGGCGAGTCCCGCATTATTCTCCATCCTGATATGCCAACCAACTTCGAAGAGTTGCAAAAGTCTTGGATCTAGCTCAATGGAGAACAAGATACTTTTAAGGCTCAATTTTGTGCAAGTGAGAAGAAGGTGTTGGAATTAACAAAACAACTTCATGAAGAGAGGAACATCAACACCTACCTCAACACCAAGAGGAAGCGCCCATGGGAGACTTTGGAATTTCCTTCCATTATCTATCCCTGTGTAATCTTTTGTTTCTCTAAAAAATTGCTAATAAAAGGTTTTGTTTCTTGTTTTGTTTAAAAGAGATTAAATCCAACAAGGTCCTAGAATAATTGCATAAGCATATCATGCATCTAATCACATAAGTAGGTTTTAAAGCAGGGTTCTTATCTTCTTCGCCGTTTATTTCAGCAAGTAAAGAAATGGCTCTTGAACAAAAAATCAAGGATCTCTAGGCGCAAAACGCCCAGTTCCAGCAAATGATTGTGGCTCTAGCTAAAGGACAGGAGGATCTGAAAGCCCTCATACTGAAAGATAAAAAGAAGAAGCCAAAGGAACTAGTCGGGGTAGTGAACTTGAGAAGAAGGATCAGAGGACCAGTATGGAGAGCTTCTGAGCTGGTAACTTCATCAAAGGAAGGAGACAATCAAGAAGAGGAAACAAGAACGGAAGACTCCAATCCAAAGGAATTCGATGATGAATCTGACTATGATGAGGAGCAGTATGCTCCTGCTGATGAAAAATACAAACAGATGGAGGATCGTCTGAATGCAATGGAAATCCAGAAGGTTCCGGGTCTGGATTTAGAAGAAATGGGTTTGGTTTCTAGGGTTGTCATCCCGCAAAAGTTCAAGGTTTCGGTGTTCGTAAAATATGATGGGGTCTCATGTCCCAAGATGCATCTTCGATCTTATGTGAGGAAGATTCAGCCTCACACTACAGACAAGGACTTATGGGTTCGACTTCTTTCAGAACCGTCTATCTAGGACTCAACCGGAATGGTTCTATCAGCTGGAGGGGACTAATATTCGTAACTGGGAAGACCTGGACGCTGTTTTCTACAAGCAGTATCAGTATAATGTTGATGTTGCTCCTGCCCGTACACAACTCCAAAGTATGTCTATGGGTTCGAGCGAAGGTTTTGAAGACTATGATCATAAGTGGAGGGGCTTAGCAGGAAGACTCTAACCCCCCCTGTCTGATAGGGAGTTAGTGGATATCATTTTGGGTACCCTATCTGGTCTATTTTTCAATCATCTGATTGGAAGCTCCTCAGATGGCTTTATTGAGTTGATTTTGATGGGAGAAAGAGTTGAAGATGGGATTAGAAGTGGCAAGATTCAGAAGGATGCCTCTTAAATTAAGGGAAGAGTCGCCACCGACTTTTCTTTTATCCAACAAAGGAAAGGGTGAAAAGAATAGAAAAAGACCTTTTCGAGATGTTTTCTGAGTAAGGAGGGTAGATTATGGAAAGGTAAGGTGTTAGCACATTTGCGAACACAAACGCAAAACCAGTATTAAATAGTCGGTTCTTCCACCGTATCATAGAACTGGCGACTCTGTTGGGGAAATATATAAAATTGGGGTTTACCTTAGAGTTAGTTCATTTTTAAATTGCTTTTTGTATTTTGTTTTCTTTGCTTTTGAGGGCTTGTTTGGGTTGTTACTATAGATCCTACACCCGGATCTGGGGCACCTTATTAGGTAAGTAGCAATAAATCATTGAGGCTGTACGAAGTAGATCGATACGGACGAAGTGGTGGCTATGTTAGCGCGATACTTTGGATTGTACTAATGTTCCTTGATTAAGTTAAGGATAACATTAGGCTTCGTCATAGTGTCACTAAGCTCTAACTGACCTTTAGTACTTTTAATTAACTCATCCTAGACATTAGGAAGTAGTGAGATACCTAGCTTTGGTTCCGACCGAAGATTGGTTGATACTCGATACTACACTCATTGAGGCTGGACTTTCTGGAATTTTTGGCTGCAATACTTTGGTGTGGATCTTAAACAATTTCTGAAGGGAAGGTCAGTGATATTGAAACTCCTTGGAACCTGGTTACTATTAATAGGACAGGTTGAGCCAACTGAACATTCAAGAGGGTACTTACCTTAAAACCTCATGCAAGCCTTTGAACCTAACGTCTATTGTATGATTTTCTTGTGTTTATCTGTGATTTTTAGCATAATCATGACATCATAAACATCATGACATTCATATGCATTAATCATTTCAAGGACATGTTGGATTTACCTCTTTTTTGTTTTATAGGATATGAATTCAGGTCGTAGAAAAACCATTCAGATTCATTTCACAAAAGTTCCTCCTAAGCTCAAGGAATTAGTCTTGAAAGTCCCCGAGGACTCATCATTCCACATAAGACATGGTAACTTGCTCAGTTTGGTTACTACCGGGTTTGACGATGGTTTGATGTGTGTCTTATTCCAGTTCTTCGACCCTAAGCACCATTGCTTCACATTCCCCGATTATCAAATGGTGCCTACCCTGGAGGAATTCTCTAAGTTACTTGGTTTACCTATATTGGAGCGAGTACCTTTCATTGGTTTAGAACAAGACACAGCTTCTGAAGATGTTGCCGTAGCTTTGCACTTGAAGCCATCGGACATTGAGTCTAATTGGGATGCTATGAGTTATCATGCCTTCGAAGATGTATCAGCCCTCTTGATCTATGGGTTGGTCTTGTTTCGTAATTTAGATCAACTTATAGATGTGAATGCCATCAAAGTCTTTCTTGCTCATAATCCGGTTCCTACATTGCTCGGAGATATCCTACATTCTCTCTATACTCGTACTCAGAAGAAGCAAGGAACTATCACGTGTTGCACCCCTATGCTATATAGGTAGTTTATTTCACACCTTCCTCGGTCAACAATGCATAATGGTTTAGGCTTATGTTTGAGTCAAAGATTAATGTCTCTCTCACTCCAACATTTGTCGGTGTCCTCTCTCTCAAGAAAGACATCTCTTTTATTAATCGCTGCGGGGAAATTCCTAATGTGACACTCTTGGGCATTAGGGGAGGCATCACCTACAACCCTTCTTTAGCATTACGTCAGTTTGTCTATGCACGGAGAGATGGTCCACCGGATATGCTCATTCAGGGTATTATGTTTAACTACTCAAATGATTTGCAAAATTACCGTCAGACGTTCATCTACGCTTGGGCATTATTAAGAAGACTGATAGTAAGACTTTGGGGCACAAGAACTCCATACCTTTGGATTCTTACCTCAAATGGGTGCAAGCTCAAGCCCAAAGTACTATGATGCCATACGATGCCATCTTACCAGTGATCTTGGAACCAGTTGTTCAAGGGGGCGAGTCCCGCATTATTCTCCATCCTGATATGCCAACCAACTTCAAAGAGTTGCAAAAGTCTTGGATCTAGCTCAATGGAGAACAAGATACTTTTAAGGCTCAATTTTGTGCAAGTGAGAAGAAGGTGTTCGAATTAACAAAACAACTTCATGAAGAGAGGAACATCAACACCTACCTCAACACCAAGAGGAAGCGCCCATGGGAGACTTTGGAATTTCCTTCCATTATCTATCCCTGTGTAATCTTTTGTTTCTCTAAAAAATTGCTAATAAAAGGTTTTGTTTCTTGTTTTGTTTAAAAGAGATTAAATCCAACAAGGTCCTAGAATAATTGCATAAGCATATCATGCATCTAATCACATAAGTAGGTTTTAAAGCAGGGTTCTTATCTTCTTCGCCGTTTATTTCAACAAGTAAAGAAATGGCTCTTGAACAAAAAATCAAGGATCTCTAGGCGCAAAACGCCCAGTTCCAGCAAATGATTGTGGCTCTAGCTAAAGGACAGGAGGATCTGAAAGCCCTCATACTGAAAGATAAAAAGAAGAAGCCAAAGGAACTAGTCGGGGTAGTGAACTTGAGAAGAAGGATCAGAGGACCAGTATGGAGAGCTTCTGAGCTGGTAACTTCATCAAAGGAAGGAGACAATCAAGAAGAGGAAACAAGAACGGAAGACTCTAATCCAAAGGAATTCGATGATGAATCTGACTATGATGAGGAGCAGCATGCTCCTGCTGATGAAAAATACAAACAGATGGAGGATCGTCTGAATGCAATGGAAATCCAGAAGGTTCCGGGTCTGGATTTAGAAGAAATGGGTTTGGTTTCTAGGGTTGTCATCCCGCAAAAGTTCAAGGTTTCGGTGTTCGTAAAATATGATGGGGTCTCATGTCCCAAGATGCATCTTCGATCTTATGTGAGGAAGATTCAACCTCACACTACAGACAAGGACTTATGGGTTCGACTTCTTTCAGAACCGTCTATCTAGGACTCAACCGGAATGGTTCTATCAGCTGGAGGGGACTAATATTCGTAACTGGGAAGACCTGGACGCTGTTTTCTACAAGCAGTATCAGTATAATGTTGATGTTGCTCCTGCCCGTACACAACTCCAAAGTATGTCTATGGGTTCGAGCGAAGGTTTTGAAGACTATGATCATAAGTGGAGGGTCTTAGCAGGAAGACTCTAACCCCCCCTGTCTGATAGGGAGTTAGTGGATATCATTTTGGGTACCCTATCTGGTCTATTTTTCAATCATCTGATTGGAAGCTCCTCAGCTGGCTTTATTGAGTTGATTTTGATGGGAGAAAGAGTTGAAGATGGGATTAGAAGTGGCAAGATTCAGAAGGATGCCTCTTAAATTAAGGGAAGAGTCGCCACCGACTTTTCTTTTATCCAACAAAGGAAAGGGTGAAAAGAATAGAAAAAGACCTTTTCGAGATGTTTTCTGAGTAAGGAGGGTACATTATGGAAAGGTAAGGTGTTAGCACATTTGCGAACACAAACGCAAAACCAATATTAAATAGTCGGTTCTTCCACCGTATCATAGAACTGGCGACTCTGTTGGGGAAATATATAAAATTGGGGTTTACCTTAGAGTTAGTTCATTTTTAAATTGCTTTTTGTATTTTGTTTTCTTTGCTTTTGAGGGCTTGTTTGGGTTGTTACTATAGATCCTACACCCGGATCTGGGGCACCTTATTAGGTAAGTAGCAATAAATCATTGAGGTTGTACGAAGTAGATCGATACGGACGAAGTGGTGGCTACGTTAGCGCGATACTTTGGATTGTACTAATGTTCCTTGATTAAGTTAAGGATAACATTAGGCTTCGTCATAGTGTCACTAAGCTCTAACTGACCTTTAGAACCTTTAATTAACTCATCCTAGACATTAGGAAGTAGTGAGATACCTAGCTTTGGTTCCGACCGAAGATTGGTTGATACTCGATACTACACTCATTGAGGCTGGACTTTCTGGAATTTTTGGCAGCAATACTATGGTGTGGATCTTAAACAATTTCTGAAGGGAAGGTCAGTGATATTGAAACTCCTTGGAACCTGGTTACTATTAATAGGACAGGTTGAGCCAACTGAACATTCAAGAGGGTACTTACCTTAAAACCTCATGCAAGCCTTTGAACCTAACGTCTATTGTATGATTTTCTTGTGTTTATCTGTGATTTTTAGCATAATCATGACATCATAAACATCATGACATTCATATGCATTAATCATTTCAAGGACATGTTGGATTTACCTCTTTTTTGTTTTATAGGATATGAATTCAGGTCGTAGAAAAACCATTCAGATTCATTTCACAAAAGTTCCTCCTAAGCTCAAGGAATTAGTCTTGAAAGTCCCCGAGGACTCATCATTCCACATAAGACATGGTAACTTGCTCAGTTTGGTTACTACCGGGTTTGACGATGGTTTGATGTGTGTCTTATTCCAGTTCTTCGACCCTAAGCACCATTGCTTCACATTCCCCGATTATCAAATGGTGCCTACCCTGGAGGAATTCTCTAAGTTACTTGGTTTACCTATATTGGAGCGAGTACCTTTCATTGGTTTAGAACAAGACCCAGCTTCTGAAGATGTTGCCGTAGCTTTGCACTTGAAGCCATCGGACATTGAGTCTAATTGGGATGCTATGAGTTATCATGCCTTCGAAGATGTATCAGCCCTCTTGATCTATGGGTTGGTCTTGTTTCGTAATTTAGATCAACTTATAGATGTGAATGCCATCAACGTCTTTCTTGCTCATAATCCGGTTCCTACATTGCTCGGAGATATCCTACATTCTCTCTATACTCGTACTCAGAAGAAGCGAGGAACTATCACGTGTTGCACCCCTATGCTATATAGGTAGTTTATTTCACACCTTCCTCGGTCAACAATGCATAATGGTTTAGGCTTAAGGTTGAGTCAAAGATTAATGTCTCTCTCACTCCAACATTTGTCGGTGTCCTCTCTCTCAAGAAAGACATCTCTTTTATTAATCGCTGCGGAGAAATTCCTAATGTGACACTCCTGGGCATTAGGGGAGGCATCACCTACAACCCTTCTTTAGCATTACGTCAGTTTGTCTATGCACGGAGAGATGGTCCACCGGATATGCTCATTCAGGGTATTATGTTTAACTACTCAAATGATTTGCAAAATTACCGTCAGACGTTCATCTACGCTTGGGCATTATTAAGAAGACTGATAGTAAGACTTTGGGGCACAAGAACTCCATACCTTTGGATTCTTACCTCAAATGGGTGCAAGCTCAAGCCCAAAGTACTATGATGCCATACGATGCCATCTTACCAGTGATCTTGGAACCAGTTGTTCAAGGGGGCGAGTCCCGCATTATTCTCCATCCTGATATGCCAACCAACTTCGAAGAGTTGCAAAAGTCTTGGATCTAGCTCAATGGAGAACAAGATACTTTTAAGGCTCAATTTTGTGCAAGTGAGAAGAAGGTGTTGGAATTAACAAAACAACTTCATGAAGAGAGGAACATCAACACCTACCTCAACACCAAGAGGAAGCGCCCATGGGAGACTTTGGAATTTCCTTCCATTATCTATCCCTGTGTAATCTTTTGTTTCTCTAAAAAATTGCTAATAAAAGGTTTTGTTTCTTGTTTTGTTTAAAAGAGATTAAATCCAACAAGGTCCTAGAATAATTGCATAAGCATATCATGCATCTAATCACATAAGTGGGTTTTAAAGCAGGGTTCTTATCTTCTTCGCCGTTTATTTCAGCAAGTAAAGAAATGGCTCTTGAACAAAAAATCAAGGATCTCTAGGCGCAAAACGCCCAGTTCCAGCAAATGATTGTGGCTCTAGCTAAAGGACAGGAGGATCTGAAAGCCCTCATACTGAAAGATAAAAAGAATAAGCCAAAGGAACTAGTCGGGGTAGTGAACTTGAGAAGAAGGATCAGAGGACCAGTATGGAGAGCTTCTGAGCTGGTAACTTCATCAAAGGAAGGAGACAATCAAGAAGAGGAAACAAGAACGGAAGACTCTAATCCAAAGGAATTCGATGATGAATCTGACTATGATGAGGAGCAGTATGCTCCTGCTGATGAAAAATACAAACAGATGGAGGATCGTCTGAATGCAATGGAAATCTAGAAGGTTCCGGGTCTGGATTTAGAAGAAATGGGTTTGGTTTCTAGGGTTGTCATCCCGCAAAAGTTCAAGGTTTCGGTGTTCGTAAAATATGATGGGGTCTCATGTCCCAAGATGCATCTTCGATCTTATGTGAGGAAGATTCAACCTCACACTACAGACAAGGACTTATGGGTTCGACTTCTTTCAGAACCGTCTATCTAGGACTCAACCGGAATGGTTCTATCAGCTGGAGGGGACTAATATTCGTAACTGGGAAGACCTGGACGCTGTTTTCTACAAGCAGTATCAGTATAATGTTGATGTTGCTCCTGCCCGTACACAACTCCAAAGTATGTCTATGGGTTCGAGCGAAGGTTTTGAAGACTATGATCATAAGTGGAGGGGCTTAGCAGGAAGACTCTAACCCCCCCTGTCTGATAGGGAGTTAGTGGATATCATTTTGGGTACCCTATCTGGTCTATTTTTCAATCATCTGATTGGAAGCTCCTCAGCTGGCTTTATTGAGTTGATTTTGATGGGAGAAAGAGTTGAAGATGGGATTAGAAGTGGCAAGATTCAGAAGGATGCCTCTTAAATTAAGGGAAGAGTCGCCACCGACTTTTCTTTTATCCAACAAAGGAAAGGGTGAAAAGAATAGAAAAAGACCTTTTCGAGATGTTTTCTGAGTAAGGAGGGTAGATTATGGAAAGGTAAGGTGTTAGCACATTTGCGAACACAAACGCAAAACCAGTATTAAATAGTCGGTTCTTCCACCGTATCATAGAACTGGCGACTCTGTTGGGGAAATATATAAAATTGGGGTTTACCTTAGAGTTAGTTCATTTTTAAATTGCTTTTTGTATTTTGTTTTCTTTGCTTTTGAGGGCTTGTTTGGGTTGTTACTGTAGATCCTACACCCGGATCTGGGGCACCTTATTAGGTAAGTAGCAATAAATCATTGAGGCTGTACGAAGTAGATCGATACGGACGAAGTGGTGGCTACGTTAGCGCGATACTTTGGATTGTACTAATGTTCCTTGATTAAGTTAAGGATAACATTAGGCTTCGTCATAGTGTCACTAAGCTCTAACTGACCTTTAGAACCTTTAATTAACTCATCCTAGACATTAGGAAGTAGTGAGATACCTAGCTTTGGTTCCGACCGAAGATTGGTTGATACTCGATACTACACTCATTGAGGCTGGACTTTCTGGAATTTTTGGCCGCAATACTTCGGTGTGGATCTTAAACAATTTCTAAAGGGAAGGTCAGTGATATTGAAACTCCTTGGAACCTGGTTACTATTAATAGGACAGGTTGAGCCAACTGAACATTCAAGAGGGTACTTACCTTAAAACCTCATGCAAGCCTTTGAACCTAACGTCTATTGTATGATTTTCTTGTGTTTATCTGTGATTTTTAGCATAATCATGACATCATAAACATCATGACATTCATATGCATTAATCATTTCAAGGACATGTTGGATTTAACTCTTTTTTGTTTTATAGGATATGAATTCAGGTCGTAGAAAAACCATTCAGATTCATTTCACAGAAGTTCCTCCTAAGCTCAAGGAATTAGTCTTGAAAGTCCCCGAGGACTCATCATTCCACATAAGACATGGTAACTTGCTCAGTTTGGTTACTACCGGGTTTGACGATGGTTTGATGTGTGTCTTATTCCAGTTCTTCGACCCTAAGCA
Source organism: Vicia faba (assembly GCA_948472305.1). Taxonomy (NCBI): domain Eukaryota; kingdom Viridiplantae; phylum Streptophyta; class Magnoliopsida; order Fabales; family Fabaceae; genus Vicia; species Vicia faba. Next base: position 1,396,705,589 of record OX451737.1, on the reverse strand, counting down.
CCATTGCTTCACATTCCCCGATTATCAAATGGTGCCTACCCTGGAGGAATTCTCTAAGTTACTTGGTTTACCTATATTGGAGCGAGTACCTTTCACTGGTTTAGAACAAGACCCAGCTTCTGAAGATGTTGCCGTAGCTTTGCACTTGAAGCCATCGGACATTGAGTCTAATTGGGATGCTATGAGTTATAATGCCTTCGTAGATGTATTAGCCCTCTTGATCTATGGGTTGGTCCTGTTTCCTAATTTAGATAAACTTATAGATGTGAATGCCATCGACGTCTTTCTAGCTCATAATCCGGTTCCTACATTGCTCGGGGATATCCTACATTCTCCCTATACTCGTACTATGGAGAAGCGAGGAACTATCACGTGTTGCACCCCTATGCTATATAGGTAGTTTATTTCACACCTTCCTCTGTCAACAATGCATAATGGTTTAGGCTTAAGGTTGAGTCAAAGATTAATGTCTCTCTCACTCCAACATTTGTCGGTGTCCTCTCTCTCAAGAAAGACATCTCTTTTATTGATCGCTGCGGAGAAATTCCTAATGTGACACTCCTGGGCATTAGGGGAGGCATCACCTACAACCCTTCTTTAGCATTACGTCAGTTTGTCTATGCACGGAGAGATGGTCCACCGGATATGCTCATTCAGGGTATTGTGTTTAACTACTCAAATGATTTGCAAAATTATCGTCAGACGTTCATCTATGCTTGGGCATTATTAAGAAGACTGATAGTAAGACTTTGGGGCACAAGAACTCCATACCTTTGGATTCTTACCTCAAATGGGTGCGAGCTCAAGCCCAAATACTATGATGCCATACGATGCCATCTTACCAGTGATCTTGGAACCTGTTGTTCAAGGGGGCGAGTCCCGTATTATTCTCCATCCTGATATGCCAACCAACTTCGAAGAGTTGCAAAAGTCTTGGATCTAGCTCAATGGAGAACAAGATACTTTTAAGGCTCAATTTTGTTCAAGTGAGAAGAAGGTGTTGGAATTAACAAAACAACTTCATGAAGAGAGGAACCTCAACACCTACATCAACACCAAGAGGAAGCGCCCATGGGAGACTTTGGAATTTCCTTCCATTATCTATCCCTGTGTAATCTTTTGTTTTTCTAAAAAATTGCTAATAAAAGGTTTTGTTTCTTGTTTTGTTTAAAAGAGATTAAATCCAACAAGGTCCTTGAAAACATTGCATAAGCATATCATGCATCTCATCACATAAGTAGGTTTTAGAGCAGGGTTCTTATCTTCTTCGCCGTTTATTTCAGCAAGTAAAGAAATGGCTCTTGAACAAAAAATCAAGGATCTCTAGGCGCAAAACGCCCAGTTCCAGCAAATGATTGTGGCTCTAGCTAAAGGACAGGAGGATCTGAAAGCCCTCAGACTGAAAGATAAAAAGAAGAAGCCAAAGGAACTAGTCGGGGTAGTGAACTTGAGAAGAAGGATCTGAGGACCAGTATGGAGAGCTTCTGAGCTGGTAACTTCATCAAAGGAAAGAGACAATCAAGAAGAGGAAACAAGAAAGGAAGACTCCAATCCAAAGGAATTCGATGATGAATCTGACTATGATGAGGAGCAGTATGCTCCTGCTGATGAAAAATACAAACAGATGAAGGATCGTCTGAATGCAATGGAAATCCAGAAGGTTCCGGGTCTGGATTTAGAAGAAATGGGTTTGGTTTCTAGGGTTGTCATCCCGCAAAAGTTCAAGGTTTCCGTGTTCGTAAAATATGATGGGGTCTCATGTACCAAGATGCATCTTCGATCTTATGTGAGGAAGATTCAGCCTCACACTACAGACAAGGACTTATGGGTTCGACTTCTTTCAGAACCGTCTATCTAGGACTCAACCGGAATGGTTCTATCAGCTGGAGGGGACTAATATTCGTAACTGGGAAGACCTGGACGCTGTTTTCTACAAGCAGTATCAGTATAATGTTGATGTTGCTCCTGCCCGTACACAACTCCAAAGTATGTCTATGGGTTCGAGCGAAGGTTTTGAAGACTATGATCATAAGTGGAGGGGCTTAGCAGGAAGACTCTAACCCCCCCCCCCCCCCCCTGTCTTATAGGGATTTAGTGGATATCATTTTGGGTACCCTATCTGGTCTATTTTTCAATCATCTGATTGGAAGCTCCTCAGCTGGTTTTATTGAGTTGATTTTGATGGGAGAAAGAGTTGAAGATGGGATTAGAAGTGGCAAGATTCAGAAGGATGCCTCTTAAATTAAGGGAAGAGTCGCCACCGACTTTTCTTTTATCCAACAAAGGAAAGGGTGAAAAGAATAGAAAAAGACCTTTTCGAGATGTTTTCTGAGTAAGGAGGGTAGATTATGGAAAGGTAAGGTGTTAGCACATTTGCGAACACAAACGCAAAACCAATATTAAATAGCCGGTTCTTCCACCGTATCATAGAACTGGCGACTCTGCTGGGGAAATATATAAAATTGGGGTTTACCTTAGAGTTAGTTCATTTTGAAATTGCTTTTTGTGCTTTTTTGCTTTGCTTTTGAGGGATTGTTTCGGTTGTTACTATAGATCCTACACCCGGATCTAGGTAAGTAGCAATAAATCATGGAGGTTGTACGAAGTAGACCAATACAGACGAAGTGGTGGCTACATTAGCGCGATACTTTAGATTGTACTAATGTTCCTTGAGTAAGTTAAGGATAACATTAGGCTTAAGGTGGAGTCAAAGATTAATGTCTCTCTCACTCCGACACATGTTGGTGTCCTCGCTCTCAAGAAGACATCTCTTTTATTGATCGCTGCGGAGAATTTCCTAATGTGCCACTCCTGGGCATTAGAAGAGGAATCACCTACAATCCTTCTTTAGCACTACGTCTGTTTGACTATGCACGGAGAGATGGTCCATCGGATGTGCTCATTCAGGGTATTGTGTTTAACTACTCAAATGATTTGCAAAATTATCGTCAGAGGTTCCTCAACGCTTGGGGAATTATTAAGAAGACTGATAGTAAGACTTTGTGGCGCAAGAACTCCATCCCTTTGGAACTACACCTCAAATGGGTGCGAGCTCGAGCCCAAAGTACTATGATGCCATACTGTTGTACCCCAAAATTTTCCCTCCCCTATTCTTCAAGATTTGCAAAGTCAAAGCTTCAAAAATCTCCTCAAGGGTTGCACAGTTCAAGGGCCTCCTAACAGTCAAAAATTAGGGTTTTGGTTCTGACAAAGAAAATGAAGTTTCCAAGGGTCCAATCAAGTCCCACATGCCTATAAAAATGGTCAAGCATCATCATACCAAGTTTCAAGACTTACAGCACAAAATTGCACAGTCAAAAACCCTAATTGCACTACAGTCAACTATAGGGGCAAAATGGTCATTTGACAGTCAAAAGTTCAAATTTTTGGTCAACATATCATTTTGAAGCCACAAAAATCATTTGATCAATGCTTGATCATGATTCTCAAAGCTTGGCTCAAAAATCATCAAGATGCAAAAGTTTCCATATTTGGACAGTTGAAAAAGTCAACTGTAACTTGACCAAGGCATAACTTTCACATGGATTATCAGAAAAATTCCATCCAAAGCTCATTTTGAAGAAAATGACATTTCCTACAACTCCTCTTCACACTTCAAATCTAAGAAATGCTCTCACAAAAAGTTATCAATTTCAACATTATAGGTCATTTTCAAAAGTCAACAAAAAGGGACTTTAAGTCAAAGGCCATAACTTGAGATTGGTAAATCAAAATTACATGGGACCAAAGGCATTGGTTAGAGGACTCAAAGACCTTTCCAAAATGTCCAAGAACATGAGCAAAGCTTATAAATTGAGCAAGTTATGCCTTGTGGAAGTTGGCAAATATTTGGATATTGTGAAAAGTCAACATTGCTTCAAATGTCTTAAAAATGCTAATGGGCCTCTTTTTCTTCCACAATTCATCATCCAAAGCGTGTGCACGACCATTTGGCCCAGAGGGAAGTTTTTTATCATTTTTATTTATTTATTTGGATTTTTAATTATTAATAATTCATTTAATTAATTAAAATATATGAAAAATACTAAACCTAACTTTTTAAATCTTTTTGTGCATGAAATAGTCTCAAGATTTTGTGTATAATCAGATTTGGAAAGAATCTTGATAATTGGACATGATTTGAACCAAGTTTGCATGAAAAAGATTTGAAAACTTATGCCATAAAAATCAAATATCTCTTCATCAATTCATGGATTTTTTTGATCAAATTCTTAACCCTAATCATTCACATGTATATATGCATGCTAACCCTATTCAAAACAACTCCCCAGCTGCGCCATACACAAAGAACCAAACTTGAGTTTTTTTGCAAAAAGTTGAAAACTGAAAACTAGGTTACAGGTCGATTCAAGCAAAAAGACTTGTTCCATTACCTTCCTGAGGCTTCAAGGAAGGTTTTCAAATCAAAACCATCCATCCTAACACCAAGAAACGTGAGAATGATGGTGTCCTGTACAGAAAATTTTTTACATTCTTGCATCATGATTCATGCATCTTTAGTAATTTTTGATGTTTGACTTATGTTCCTTGACTCATTATGAAGCTAACCACATGATCTAATTGAGTTTTTAGGCATTATGCGCGATTTCACCATGGATACGTGCTAGGGTTTTCAGAACCTTGAATTAGGGTTTCTTAGTTAAAGAAAAATTAGCACGTGAGACCTAGGCCATTCAACTCAGCGTGCTTGGACGATTCTAAAGCAACCCTCACGCTCAATTTCTGAGCTACCACGAGCTAATCGCTATTTTGAAATATGGTATAGTTGGGGACGGTTCAAAACCGTTGCTAATGATTTTTTGTTTCAGGAAAAAAACAAAGCCAAGGAAGAAGAAGGGTATGTGGCCAGCGTTGATTGGTTCATTTAAATTCGCGCGCGGAAATCCCACTAACCCTTGTTTTCTCTTATAATATTTGTTTGCTATTACATAATCAAAACGTGCAGTTGGAGCAATTGGCAAGGCATAGCATTGGTGATCTCCAGGACCTGGGTTCGATCCCAGGTCCCCCTCCCTTTCCTTATATTTTTCCTTTAATTGTATTCTCATGCAGTGCAAGGTCTAAGGCTCCACCATATGCTCCCCACTCAAACGTGCCACATGTCCCACTGCACTCAATCAAGGGCCATGATTCAGAGACTAGGATGTGCCTCGGTCAACACACATGCATGCCAGCGCAAAAGTCAAACAGGCCAAAGGCTTAACGGGCCTGATTACTAAGATCTCACCTCCCAATTTGGGGACAGACCCCCCTAGGTTTGCAATTTCTTTTATATATTTTCCATTTTTTATTTGATTCAACTATTTATTTTTTTAATCAATTTCTTTAATTAATTATTTTCATAATAATATATAAAAACACAAAAAAATCAGAAAGGTCATAAAAATAAAAAATATATTTTATTTTAATATTTTGTAAATAAACATGTACATTAAATATTTAGTAAATTAGGTTAAACTTTAACATTTTCATTAATAATTAAAAAAACTTAGAATTAGAGTTTCTTTTAATTTTAATTTTCTTTATTTCATAAATACAAAAAAACTAAAAAACATTTCTTTCCTTTTATTAAATAATTAATTAGCTTTTTAATTTCATTTAATTTCTTTAAAGGGTCCAACGCCCTCGAACGTTCTATTTTTATTTCTTTCGCACATTTATTTTCTTTCAAATATTATGTAATTGCTCAAGCCATGTAACTCGGACATTTTATATTTCCCGCATTTTATTTCTTTATTTTATGTCAAATCGGGTCCTGGTTTAATTTGGCGATGTGGACCCGCGCCTTTGTAATAGTTTAGGAACTTTATATTTCTCGCAATTTTTAACTATTAATAAAGACATGCAAGAATGAATGATAAAATAAAAACAAACGCAAAGATCACTTTGACAAAAGACAAAATAAATGAATCTGACACACAAATCACACACCACCCCTAGGGTACGCCTCACTGTTGCCTTGCCTCGAAAGGTGATCGTCGAGTAGAGGATGTCTTAGTAAGTCCTCATGATCCGGGAACCTGGCATGAGGGTAGCTTCTAAGGTGTCTTCCCATTGCTCTGGTGATCACCATGTCCCGAACCTTCGAATTGACCCGAACACCTCCAACGGTGGTGCTACCTACCTCTCAATGGTGGGATGGCACTATGTTGTACCCCAAAATTTGCCCTCCCATATTCTTCAAAATTTGCCAAGTCAAAGCTTCAAAATCTCCCCAAGGGTTGCACAGTTCAAGGGCCTCCTAACAGTCAAAATTAGGGTTTTTGTTCTGACAAAGAAAATGAAGTTTCCAAGGGTCCAATCAAGTCCCACATGCCTACAAATATGGTCAAGCATCCTCATACCAAGTTTCAAGACTTTCAGCACAAAATAGCACAGTCAAAAACCCTAATTGCACTACAGTCAACTGTAGGGGCAAAATGGTCATTTGATAGTCAAAAGTTCAAATTTTTGGTCAACATCTCATTTTGAAGCCACAAACATAATTTGATCAATGCTTGATCATGATTCTCAAAGCTTGGCTCAAAAATCATCAAGATGCAAAAGTTTCCATATTTGGACAGTTGAAAAAGTCAACTGTAAATTGACCAGGGTATAACATTCACATGGATTATCAGAAAAATTCCATCCAAAGCTCATTTTGAAGATGAAGACATTTCCTACAACTCCTCTTCACACTTCAAGTCCAAAAAATGCTCTCACAAAAAGTTATCAATTTCAACATTATAGGTCATTTTCAAAAGTCAACAAAAAGGGACTTTAAGTCAAAGGCCATAACTTGGGATTGGTAAATCAAAATGACATGGGACCAAAGACATTGGTTAGAGGACTAAAAGACCTTTCCAAAATGTCAAAGATCATGAGCAAAGCTTAAAAACTGAGCAAGTTATGCCTTGTGGAAGTTGGGAAATTTTTGGATATTTTGAAAAGTCAACATTGATTCAAATGACCTAAAATTGCTAATGGGCCTCTTTTTCTTCCACAATTCATCATCCAAGGCATGTGCACGACCATTTGGCCCAAAGGGAAGTTTCTATCATTTTTTATTTATTTATTTGGATTTTTTATTACTAATAATTCATTTAATTAAATAAAATACATGAAAAATACTAAACCTAATTTTCTAAATCTTTTTGTGCATAAAATAATCTCAATATTTCGTGTACAATCAAATATGGAAGGAATTATGATGATTGGATATGATTGAGACCAAATATGCTTGAAAAAGATTTGAAAATAATGGCTTGAAAATCAAATATTTTTTTCATCAATTCATGGATTTTTGATCAGTTTCTCAACCCTAGAACCTTTACACATATATACATAGTGAAACCCTAATGCCCAAGAACTCCAGGCTGCGCCAGAAAAGCATAGAGAAACTGGAATTTTTGTCAAAAAAAGTGGAAACTGAAAACTAGGTTGCAAGGCTTTTCAAGACCAAACACCTATTCCATTAGCTTGCCAAGGTTGCCAGGAGACTTTTCAAATCAAGAACATCAACTCTAACGCCTTGGATCGGTATACAGGAATCAATTTTTTTTCACATAAATGCATATTCGTGTTTTGATTTACAGGCATTCTCATGGCATTTTGTTTATGGATTTGTACTAATTACTTTATTCTGAGGCTAACCACATAACTTGATTGAAGTTTTGGGCATCATACGCGAATCTACCATTGATGTTTTTTAGGGTTCTTCAACTTTCAAATTGGGGGTTTTTGAATACAGTAAAATTGGAACATCACAATGCCATAAACGAAACCAGCGCGTTTGGACGAAAATAATAGGACCCTCGCGCCTAATTTATGTGGCCGGACGGCCTATTCGCTATTTTCTGAAATAATGCATAAGGGAACGGTTCAAAAACCGTTGCCCATTCTTTTTGTTTCAGGAAAAAAAAACAACCACGAAGAAGATGATAAAGTGGAAAGCAGCGATTGGTCCATTTAAATTTTCGCGCCAGACCACCACTAACTCCAATTTTCTATTATATTATTTGTTTTCCATTTATATTAATGAATAAGCATGTAACTCAGTTGGTTGAGAAGGACGTTCATAAGCCTTGGGACCTGGGTTCGAATCCCAGGTCCCCCACCCCTTTCACATTATTTTTCTATTAATGATTCTGTGCAGGTTCACCATGAGGGAATACCATACGTCCAAAATCTCAGCCTGCCACGCGCTCAATCTCATCAATCCAAGGGCCCAGATCTGGAGAGCAGGATAAACACAAGTCAACTGTCCCACACGCTGGCATAGAAGTCAACAGAGGCCATGAACAATTGGGCCCAAAAATGCTAAGCATACCCTCCACTTGGGGACAGAACCCCCCTAGGTTTGCAAGTGTTGCTTTACATTTTTTCATTCTTTCTTTTATTTCAATTATTGTTTTTTTCAATTAATTTAATATTTTCACAAAAAACACAAAAACAATATAAAATCAGAAAAGACAAAAATAAGTATTTTTATTTAATATTTTAATATATTGTAAATAAAATCTTTATTAATTTTAGTTTTAAACTTAGGGTTAAAATTTAATATTTTTCTCAATAAATTTAAAATTTGGTAGAATTAGGGTTTGTAATAATTTTTATCCTCTTTTCGTTTCTTTCATAATAATTAATAATTAAATATTATTTATTTTTGTAATTAAATTACCATGTAATTAATTAGGCTTAATTTTAGATAATTGTCCTATTTTCTCAGTAAACTAAAAAACAATTAGAATTAGGTTTTCAATTTTATTGAATTCTCATAAATACAAAAATACCAAAAACAATTTCCTTTTCTTTTAATTTTAATTAATTTAATCATTTAATTTAATTTTGCATAAAAAGGGTCCAACGCCCTCGTTTTTAATTCTTATTTAATTCGCGTGTTTATTTCTTTTTCGTATAATTTTTATGTACCTCTCCCAAGGCCATGTAATATTTATCTTTCGCATTTTTAATTCTTTATTTTCTGTCAAATCGGGTTCTGGAAATTTTGGCGATGTGGACTCGCGCCTTTTGTAATAGTTTAGAATTTTACCTTCTCGCACTTCTTAACTGTTAAATAAAATGCATGCAAGAATGAATGGACAAAAAATAAAAACAAGCGTATAGATCACCCATGACATGAATAAGACAAAAATAAATGAAAACGACACACGAATCACACACCACCCCTAGGGTACGCCTCACTGTTGCCTTGCCTCGAAAGGTGATCGTCGAGTAGAGGATGTCTTAGTAAGTCCTCATGATCCGGGAACCTGGCATGAGGGTAGCTTCTAAGGTGTCTTCCCATTGCTCTGGTGATCGCCATGTCCCGAACCTCGAATTGACCCGAACACCTCCAATGGTGGTGCTACCTACCTCTCAATGGTGGGATGGCCCTACTTTAAGGACATTTACACAGACGAATTCCTTAGGGTAGGTAGACAACTCTAGATACTTGCTCTAACTTCAAAACAAATTCAAAAAATACTTTTCACACCAACACATTTTCAAAAAGCTTTCGAAAGCAATTTTTCAAATACTCTTGAGGACCGATACAAGAGTCGAACTGGAATTTTCAAAGAAACTTTTTAAACCCACATTGAAAAGCAAATAAACCATTTTGAAAACACAATGAGCATGTATCTAAGAGCCCATGGATAACCATGGATAGAAAGGGTGCTAACTCCTTCCCTTTCTATAAATCTACCTCCCGAACCGAGAGCAATCTCTTTAAGGAATTTTTCTGTGCTTTTGTCCTTTCCATTTGGAGAAAATAAAAGACGGTGGCGACTCTTGCTTCCACGACATTTCGCGAACCAGCGTTAAACAGTCAGTTCCGGATCCACCGATCACAGAACTGGCGACTCTGCTGGGGACACTTTTAAAGTGAGGTGTACCTTAGGGTTAGTTCATAACTGTGTTTTCAATTGCTTTATTTGCTTGCTTTATTATTGTGGGACTGTCTTGGGAGTTCTATAGATCCTAACCCGGATCTGGGGGATACCTTCTTAGAAACTAGCAACAAGGTTGTGAGGGAACTGTGCGGGGTATACTGACATGGTTGAAACAGTCTGCTACGTTGATGTGGCACTTTGGTATGTACCGGTAACCCTTGAGTTCAGTCAAGGAGAGTACGGGGCCTCCGCGTGGTGTCGTGAAGCATCAACAGACCTTAGGAACCTTAATTGAACTATCTTGGCCTCTTTAGGGTAGTGAGATAACTGACTTTGGTGCAGTCCGAGGTTGGTTGATACTCGATACTACACTCAATGGAGGGTTGCTTTCCTGGAATATTTCGGTCGCCATTTCAGTGGCTAAATCGAAACAATGAACAATGAAAGCAATCCCGTGATATTGGGACCCTTAGAACCCGGTTACTTCTAGTAGGACAGGTTGATCCCACCAACTTCAAGAGGGTAATACCTAGACCTCATGCTGGCCTAAACTCTAAGGGCTTCTCTTGTGTGACTTGTGTGCCTTCGTACTTGACTACTCGCATGCTTGTTATCTGACACAGGAACTACTTGCAGGTTTTATTTATAGTCCTTAATTGGGACTCATAACAGGGTTTACTAAGTTTCCTTGCAGGTTTTGTTTATAGTCCTTAATTGGGACTCATAACAGGGTTACTAAATTCTTGCAGGTTTTGTTTGTGGTCCTTAATTGGGACTTATAACAGGGTGTACTGAGTTTCTTGCAGGTTTTGCCTATGGTCCTTAGTGGGGACTCAAAACAGGGTTACTACATCACCCCATGCATACCATAACATCATACCATTGCATACATACTAACCCATTTCAAGGATCTCAAGGGCTTGTGTTACAGGTCATGATAAATCAAACATCTAGCAAGGGGCAAAGAGGATTTATTTTCCTCTAGCCAAAGTAGTCAGGGGCTATGACCCACTGGATATGGTGAGCCTTTGACCCTTGAAGAAGGACTCTCAACAACATGAAGTTCCTTCAATCAAGCTACCGGATCCCAATTCTAACAGTTTTCTTGTTTACCCTGCGAGGTCCTTGAAAACATTGCATGCATATCATACATATCATTGCATTGCAGGTACCCCTTTTGACAGGTTGCTCACCCTCTTCGCTGTTTATTTCAGCATCATGAATCCTGACTCATCATCAACCGAGATGTCTATCAAGGCCCTCCAGGCCCAGAATGCCCAGTTCCAGGAGTTGATTGTGAACCTAGCCCAAGGTCAAAAGGAATTGAAGACTTTGATTCAGCAGAAGAAGAAGAAGAGGACTGTTTTGTTCAGCCCTAGACGCAGATCTGGGAATACACTGCAGAACAAAACTGAGAGGACTACTCCATCTGTTGGGGAAGGCAGTCATCAAGAGGAAAGGGTTCCCAGTCCAGTGGTCTCCGACAACGAGACAGATTTCAACGACGAACAATACCCTCCTGTGGAAGACAAGTACAAACAGTTAGAAGACCGTCTGAAGGCCATGGAAATTCAACAGGTACCTGGGCTGGATTTTGGAGATTTGGGTTTGTCTACTAGTGTGATCATTCCTCGTAAGTTCAAAGCACCATCCTTCACCAAATATGACGGGGCGTCTTGTCCCAAGCTACATCTCAGATCCTATGTTCGGAAGATTCAACCGTACTCAGCGGATAAGAACTTGTGGATCCACTTCTTCCAGGAGAGTCTTTCAGGGACTCATCTCGAATGGTTCTATCAGCTGGATGGGACCAAGGTTCGTAACTGGGAGGAGCTGGCTACTGCTTTCTATAAGCAGTATCAATATAATGCCGACCTTGCCCCTACGCGTACCCAACTCCAGGGTATGTCGTTAGGTTCAAGTGAAGGTTTTAAAGAGTATGCTCAGAAGTGGAGGGATCTGGCTGGCAGGGTGCAGCCTCCGTTGACTGATCGGGAGTTGGTGGACATGTTCTTGGGGACCTTATCTGGGCCATTCTTCAACCATCTGATTGGGAAATCTTCTGCTGGGTTTACAGATCTGATCTTGACCGGGGAGAGGATCGAAGCTGGTATCAAGGCTGGGAAGATACCGAAGGATGCTTCATCGAGCACCGATAAAAAACCTTTTAAGAAGGAATCCAATGCCGTCCATGGTTCAAAGAGACAGAATAGACCAGAACTCCGCCAAGCTGCCAATGCAGTGGTGATCTCAAAACCTGCTGGTGCTCTGCAACATCACAACCAACAAAAGAGCGAGAGAAGGCAGTTCACTCGGCTCAGCATGACCTTATCCCAGATATTGCCACAGTTGCTGGAGACCAAGCTGGTAACTCTAAGAGAAGCTCCGAAGAATCAAAATACAATGTCACCGAAGTATAACCCCAACGCCCACTGCGCTTATCACTCTGACAGCCCGGGGCATACTACATATGATTGTTGGAGCTTGAAAAATAAGATCTAAGACTTGATTGACGCAAAGGAGATTGAGTTCGAGGCGCCCGAGGCTCCCAACGTGATCACTGCTCCCATGCCAAGACATGACTAAGATAGAAAGCACTTTTTTGTTCATTTGAATTCAAGTTGTAATTGTCTTTTGATTGTTCAAGCATTCTATTCATGTCAAACATTGTTATTTCATTAATGCATCGCATATGTCTGTTCTGAAACAATATTTTCGTATTCACTAAATGCAAATTATTTTCATATTTTTTCTGATGTCAACTCTTGATCTAAAATTCTAAGCCTCTTGAGGGAGGATGACGAAAACGATACCACGATCTTCACAGTATGCTTTTGAACAGACCCCGCTGATGAGGTACAAGCATTGTTTCAATTCCTAAACACTGGAGTTATAAGGATGATAATCCCTCGTCAACCCCTCTGAGCCAAAGAAGTAGGAGTTTTTTCTTTTCGAAAATTAAAACCCTTTATCATAACCTGGGGCAGGGTAGTTCTCTCAGTTGATCCAGGTGCATGACAAATGGCACCAAGGAGGTCCTTACAAAACAAAGAAAGACAGTGATGGTTCCGAATAATCAATAAAGAAAGGCAGTCTTTACTTCACAAAATAAAAAAAAAACCCAATAAGTCAAAAACCAATGAAGGAGACTTACAAACTGGGGCATCCCGCTGACTGTAATCACAAAAGAACAGCTCAGGCAAAAAAAAAGGGATAACAAAAATCAGAAAAAGAAAGAGGTCTTACCAACCCTCGACAAAAAGTGACTGCCTATTCAAAATAAATCATCCATATCTGAACCATCACCGGGAAATCAGAGCAAAGACTCAAACAAGGTCTAACGTATGATCAACTGAGTTTAGGTTTGGAGAACATCACGAAGAGCGGGTGGGTACAAATAATTTGAGCCTTTATCCTTTGTTTCTTAAACCGTGAACCAAGCCACGTTATAACCCTTAAAAGTCCTAGCTGAAGCATGGGTTAGTTCGAAAGCATACTGTTACGAAAGGTATCCTGACTCCTGAAGGCTCGCTGTAAAATCTTGAGTTGACATCACATTGTTTTACGACAAAATGCACTTTTAAAATCTTCAAGACAGACATGAGCTTTGCATTTTTAACATAACTTTGTTTGCCTATGACTTTTTGTTTGAACAGCAGGGAAGTTCGCACGATGAATACCTAGTGAACAAAAGCACTTCCAATCAAGGGGCATGACCTGATCACGGTCTATCATCTAGGGCAGTCCAATCAAGATTTGGAGAATCTCTCAAAGGCCAAATCGCCTGGGGCAAATCTCCACCGGAGTCACTTGGGGCATCCTAACAACGAATCTTGCCTGATCAAACACCTTCTGGCAGCATGACAAAACACTTACAACAGGGGCAACTCCCTACATTTTGAGAGCGTGGACATAGTCGAAAAAATACTACGCAAAATCAAAGACCCGCTAGGTTGACACACCTAGGCAAAAATAAGGGATGAAATGAAAATTCTGTACACCCGGCAAGTCGAAAACTTGAAAAAGGCGGCTTGGGCAAAAATGGGTATCCCGGTGGACTGAAAACCCGAAAGGGCGGTCCAGGCAAAAGTTAGGGATCAAAGCGTACGACTATGTCCTGTCATCTTGTCACCTGCCTACCAGAAGAAGCTTGGTCTATCAACAACTATCAGCCCCCCACAGGTGCCTTCTCCCATAGAAACAGGGGCAATAAAGAGTTGTCTAAGCAATCTAATTGATCCATCCTCCAAGGTACCAAGATAGGTTCAGTTAAAGAACATAACCGGCATATCCTAATTCCCCAGAGAGTGAGCCAGCCAGTCAGAGCAATCTCAGGCAAAGCTATTGTCAAACCTTAAGGAAGTTGGGTATCCTCCCGCAGAACTCAAACATTCCCCAGCAGCATATATACATGTATTCTTAACAAGCATCCCCGACAGTCTTGGTCTAAAGATTGTTCCCCAGCAGTATACCAACATTCAGTGGAGTCATCTTCCCGATACAGTTCAAAACTTCCCCAAGAGAGTCCAATCCAGCTCCCCCAGAAAAGTTGGAATCCATCTCCCTAAGCAGTAAGCTTATCCCCAGTAAATTCTGGAAGCTTATTCTCGCAGAGCACGAACGCGTCTCCCGGCTTTATTCAAAGAGTTATTTCCTTACCAGGATATAACTGGGTTATCCTCAGCCAAAAGCCATGGAAAGATCGTCGTCGACAAAGTCTTCTTATCCCTAGCAAGTTATTATCAACACTCAACAAAGTATCTCTCTCCCCACAGAGTATTGCTTCCCAGCAAGATCGTCAGAGTACTTTTCTCCCCGCAGAATAACCCATTCGCCAAGTTTATTCCCCAACGGAGCCATCTTCTCCTACCGGTATACTTGCAACTATCATCCAGCGGAAGCAAAATCTGTTCTCCAACATCAGCCCAGGATATGACTTCCCGGAACCCGTCAAGGATTTACTTTCCTAGACGAAAAACATACATTCGTAAACATCGCATACATCATTATAGCATGCATGTACGCATCATATCTTACAAATCTCATTTATGTTGAGAACATCATTGCTTGGTCCATGTCATGCATTGCATATGACTGACCTTTACCTTTCAGGAAAGATCCAGTTAAGTTCTCAGTTATTCCAAGACCTTGTCTGGTTCAGTTAAATCGACTCCAAAGATTTTCCTAGTTATTATCCAGTCAAAGGCCTTCTCTGGTCTAGTTAAACCAACTCCTAAAGGTTTTTCTTTTGAAGACTCAGTTGAAGACTCCAAGACCTTGTCTGGTTCAGTTAAATCGACTCCAAAGATTTCTCTGTTTCTTATCCAGTCAAAGGCCTTCTCTGGTTCAGTTAAATCGACTCCAAAGATTTCTCTGTTTCTTATCCAGTTGAAGACATTCAAGACCTAAACCGGTTCAGTTAAATCAACTCCAAAGATTTCTCTGTTTCTTATCCAGTCAAAGGCCTTCTCTGGTTCAGTTAAATCGACTCCAAAGATTTCTCTATTTCTTATCCAGTTGAAGACATTCAAGACCTAGACCGGTTCAGTTAAATCAACTCCAAAGATTTCTCTGTTTCTTATCCAGTCAAAGGCCTTCTCTGGTTCAGTTAAATCGACTCCAAAGATTTCTCTGTTTCTTATCCAGTTGAAGACATTCAAGACCTAGACCGGTTCAGTTAAATCAACTCCAAAGATTTCTCTGTTTCTTATCCAGTCAAAGGCCTTCTCTGGTTCAGTTAAATCGACTCCAAAGATTTCTCTGTTTCTTATCCAGTTGAAGACATTCAAGACCTAGACCGGTTCAGTTAAATCGACTCCAAAGATTTCTCTGTTTCTTATCCAGTCAAAGGCCTTCACCGGTTCAGTTAAATCGACTCCAAAGATCTCCCTGTTTCTTATCCAGTTGAAGACATTTCAAGACCTAGACCGGTTCAGTTAAATCGACTCCAAAGATTTCTTATCCAGTCCATGTCCTTCTCTAGTCCAGCTAAATCGACCCCAAACAGATTTTCCTGATAAAGACTCAGTAGAAGTTATCTATGGTTCTCTCCCCGATACTGCGGAGGTGGTAATCCCAGATTTCTCTCAACGATTGTTGTTGAAGTTGAAGTTATCCAAGGTTCCCTCAATGTTTGCTGTTGAGGTGGTAATCGCCTATTGTTCTCTCCCCGATACTGCGGAGGTGGTAATCCCAGATTTCGCTCAACGATTGCTGTTGAAGTTGAAGTTATCCAAGGTTTTCTCAATGATTGCTATTGAGGTTGTAATCGCCTATGGTTCTCTCCTCGATACTGCGGAGTTGGTAATCCCAGATTTCGCTCAACGTTTGCTGTTGAAGTTGAAATTATCCAAGATTCTCTCAATGTTTGTTGTTGAGGTTGTAGTCGCCTATGGTTCTCTCCCCGATCCTGCGGAGGTGGTAATCCCATATTTCGCTCAATGATTGCTGTTGCGGTTGAAATTATCCAAGATTTTCTCAACGATTGCTGTTGAGGTTAAAGTCATCCAAGGTTCTCTCACCGTTCCTGTTGAGGTAGTAACCACCCCTGGTTCATTCATCACCATTTGAAGCTCCAGATTCAGCTCCTGTAACCAGTCAGGACACATCTACACAAAGAATTTGAAGACCAGCTCCTGTAACAGGTCAGGTAATCATTTTTTCTTTTGCAGGTATGCAGGTTCTCGCTAAGGAAGCTCTTACGCGATCAACATCCAGATGGAATCTATAAGCCCATCATCCTATCCATCAATCTCCAAATGGCATCTATAAGCCCATTTCCCATCATCACACTGCTACTATGTGAGCGCAAATTTCTGGGCACTCTAGTGTTCAATCATCTTCCACCTTCGGATTACGAAAGGCACGTCAGCCAATCTACATCCTCAGGTCTAAGAAGATTGAACAGGGGCAACTGTTGTACCCCAAAATTTGCCCTCCCATATTCTTCAAAATTTGCCAAGTCAAAGCTTTAAAATCTCACCAAGGGTTGCACAGTTCAAGGGCCTCCTAACAGTCAAAATTAGGGTTTTTGTTCTGACAAAGAAAATGAAGTTTCCAAGGGTCCAATCAAGTCCCACATGCCTACAAATATGGTCAAGAATCCTCATACCAAGTTTCAAGACTTTCAGCACAAAATTGCACAGTCAAAAACCCTAATTGCGCTACAGTCAACTGTAGGGGCAAAATGGTCATTTGACAGTCAAAATTTAAAATTTTGGTCAACATCTCATTTTGAAGCCACAAACATCATTTGATCAATGCTTGATCATGATTCTCAAAGCTTGGCTCAAAAATCATCAAGATGCAAAAGTTTCCATATTTGGACAGTTGAAAAAGTCAACTGTAAATTGACCAGGGCATAACTTTCACATGGATTATCAGACAAATTCCATCCAAAGCTCATTTTGAAGATGAAGACATTTCCTACAACTCCTCTTCACACTTCAAGTCCAAAAAATGCTCTCACAAAAAGTTATCAATTTCAACATTATAGGTCATTTTCAAAAGTCAACAAAAAGGGACTTTAAGTCAAAGGCCATAACTTGAGATTGGTAAATCAAAACGACATGGGACCAAAGACATTGGTTAGAGGACTCAAATACCTTTCCAAAATGTCCAAGAACATGAGCAAAGCTTAAAAATTGAGCACGTTATGCCTTGTGGAAGTTGGGAAAGTTTTGGATATTTTGAAAAGTCAACATTGATTCAAATGACCTAAAATTACTAATGGGCCTCTTTTTCTTCCACAATTCATCATCCAAGGCATATGCACGACCATTTGGCCCAAAGGGAAGTTTCTATCATTTTTTATTTATTTATTTGGATTTTTTATTATTAATAATTCATTTAATTAAATAAAATACATGAAAAATACTAAACCTAATTTTCTAAATCTTTTTGTGCATAAAATAATCTCAATATTTCGTGTACAATCAAATATGGAAGGAATTATGATGATTGGATATGATTGAGACCAAATATGCTTGAAAAAGATTTGAAAATAATGGCTTGAAAATCAAATATTTTTTTCATCAATTCATGGATTTTTGATCAGTTTCTCAACCCTAGAACCTTCACACATATATACATAGTGAAACCCTAATGCCCAAGAACTCCAGGCTGCGCCAGAAAAGCATAGAGAAACTTGAATTTTTGTCAAAAAAAGTGGAAACTGAAAACTAGGTTGCAAGGCTTTTCAAGACCAAACACCTATTCCATTAGCTTGCCAAGGTTGCCAGGAGACTTTTCAAATCAAGAACATCAACTCTAACGCCTTGGATCGGTATACAGGAATCAAATTTTTTTCACATAAATGCATATTCGTGTTTTGATTTACAGGCATTCTCATGGCATTTTGTTTATGGATTTGTACTAATTACTTTATTCTGAAGCTAACCACATAACTTGATTGAAGTTTTGGGCATCATACGCGAATCTACCATTGATGTTTTTTAGGGTTCTTCAACTTTCAAATTGGGGGTTTTTGAATACAGTAAAATTGGAACATCACAATGCCATAAACGAAACTAGCGCGTTTGGACGAAAAGAATAGGACCCTCGCGCCTAATTTATGTGGCCGGACGGCCTATTCGCTATTTTCTGAAATAATGCATAAGGGAACGGTTCAAAAACCGTTGCCCATTCTTTTTGTTTCAGGAAAAAAAAACAACCACGAAGAAGATGATGAAGTGGAAAGAAG
Source organism: Vicia faba (assembly GCA_948472305.1). Taxonomy (NCBI): domain Eukaryota; kingdom Viridiplantae; phylum Streptophyta; class Magnoliopsida; order Fabales; family Fabaceae; genus Vicia; species Vicia faba. Next base: position 1,396,686,995 of record OX451737.1, on the reverse strand, counting down.
CGATTGGTCCATTTAAATTTTCGCGCCAGACCACCACTAACTCCAATTTTCTATTAAATTGTTTGTTTTCCATTTATATTAATGAATAAGCATGTAACTCAGTTGGTTGAGAAGGACGTTCATAAGCCTTGGGACCTGGGTTCGAATCCCAGGTCCCCCACCCCTTTCACATTATTTTTCTATTAATGATTCTGTGCAGGTTCACCATGAGGGAATACCGTACATCCAAAATCTCAGCCTGCCACGCGCTCAATCTCATCAATCCAAGGGCCCAGATCTGGAGAGCAGGATAAACACAAGTCAACCGTCCCACACGCTGGCATAGAAGTCAACAGAGGCCATGAACAATTGGGCCCAAAAATGCTAAGCATACCCTCCACTTGGGGACAGAACCCCCCTAGGTTTGCAAGTGTTTCTTTACATTTTTTCATTCTTTCTTTTATTTCAATTATTGTTTTTTTCAATTAATTTAATATTTTCACAAAAAACACAAAAACAATATAAAATCAGAAAAGACAAAAATAAGTATTTTTATTTAATATTTTAATATTTTGTAAATAAAATCTTTATTAATTTTAGTTTTAAACTTAGGGTTAAAATTTAATATTTTTCTCAATAAATTTAAAATTTGGTAGAATTAGGGTTTGTAATAATTTTTATCCTCTTTTCGTTTCTTTCATAATAATTAATAATTAAATATTATTTATTTTTGTAATTAAATTACCATGTAATTAATTAGGCTTAATTTTAGATAATTGTCTTATTTTCTTAGTAAACTAAAAAACAATTAGAATTAGGTTTTCAATTTTATTAAATTCTCATAAATACAAAAATACCAAAAACAATTTCCTTTTCTTTTAATTTTAATTAATTTAATCATTTAATTTAATTTTGCAAAAAAAGGGTCCAACGCCCTCGTTTTTAATTCTTATTTAATTCGCGTGTTTATTTCTTTTTCGTATAATTTTTATGTACCTCTCCCAAGGCCATGTAATATTTATCTTTCGCATTTTTAATTCTTTATTTTCTGTCAAATCGGGTTCTGGAAATTTTGGCGATGTGGACCCGCGCCTTTTGTAATAGTTTAGAATTTTACCTTCTCGCACCTCTTAACTGTTAAATAAAATGCATGCAAGAATGAATGGACAAAAAATAAAAACAAGCGTATAGATCACCCATGACATGAATAAGACAAAAATAAATGAAAACGACACACGAATCACACACCACCCCTAGGGTACGCCTCACTGTTGCCTTGCCTCGAAAGGTGATCGTCGAGTAGAGGATGTCTTAGTAAGTCCTCATGATCCGGGAACCTGGCATGAGGGTAGCTTCTAAGGTGTCTTCCCATTGCTCTGGTGATCGCCATGTCCCGAACCTCGAATTGACCCGAACACCTCCAATGGTGGTGCTACCTACCTCTCAATGGTGGGATGGCCCTACTTTAAGGACATTTACACAGACGAATTCCTTAGGGTAGGTAGACGACTCTAGATACTTGCTCTAACTTCAAAACAAATTCAAAAAATACTTTTCACACCAACACATTTTCAAAAAGCTTTCGAAAGCAATTTTTCAAATACTCTTGAGGACTGATACAAGAGTCGAACTGGAATTTTCAAAGAAACTTTTTAAACCCACATTGAAAAGCAAACAAACCATTTTGAAAACACAATGAGCATGTATCTAAGAGCCCATGGATAACCATGGATAGAAAGGGTGCTAACACCTTCCCTTTCTATAAATCTACCTCCCGAACCGAGAGCAATCTCTTTAAGGAATTTTTCTGTGCTTTTGTCCTTTCCATTTGGAGAAAATAAAAGACGGTGGCGACTCTTGCTTCCGCGACATTTCGCGAACCAGCGTTAAATAGTCAGTTCCGGATCCACCGATCACACACTACTTTAAAGGACATCTACACAGACGAATTCCTTAGGGTAGGTAGACGACTCTAGATACTTGCTCTAATTTCAAAACAAATTCAAAAATACTTTTCACACCAACACCTTTTCAAAAAGCTTTCGAAAGCAACTTTTCAAACACTCTTGAGGACCGATACAAGAGCCGAACTGGAATTTTCAAAGAAACTTTTTAAAACCCACAGTTGAAAAGCAAGCAAACCATTTTTGAAAACAAAATGAGCAAGTATCTAAGAGCCCAAGGATAACCATGGATAGAAAGGGTGCTAACACCTTCCCTTTCTATAATCTACCTCCCGAACCGAGAGCAATCTCTATAAGGAATTTTTCTGTGCTTTTGTCCTTTCCATTTGGAGAAAATAAAAGACGGTGACGACTCTTGCTTCCGCGACATTTCGCGAACCAGCGTTAAACAGTCAGTTCCAGATCCACCGATCACAGAACTGGCGACTCTGCTGGGGATTTTTTTTATTTTTAAAGTGAGGTGTACCTTAGGGTTAGTTCATAACTGTGTTTTCAATTGTATTGCTTTGCTTGCTTTAAATTGTGGGTTGCTTGGGAGTTCTATAGATCCTAACCCGGATCTGGGGGATACCTTCTTAGAAAGTAGCAACAAGACTGTGAGGGAACTGTGCGGGGTATAACGACATGGTTGAAACAGTCTGCTACGTTGATGTGGCACTTTGGTGTGTACCGGTAACCCTTGAGTTCAGTCAAGGAGAGTACGGGGCCTCCGCGTGGTGTCATGAAGCATCAACAGACCTTAGGAACCTTAATTGAACTATCTTGGCCTCTTTAGGGTATTGAGATAACTGACTTTGGTGCAGTCCGAGGTTGGTCGATACTCGATACTACACTCAATTAAGGGTTGCTTTCCTGGAATATTTCGGTCGCCAGTTCAGTGGCTAAATCGAAACGATGAACAATGAAAGCAATCCCGTGATATTGGGACCCTTAGAACCCGGTTACTTCTAATAGGACAGGTTGAACCCACCAACTTCAAGAGGGTACTACCCAGACCCCATGCTGGCCTAAACCTTAAGGGCTTGTCTTGTGTGCCTTGTGTGCCTTACATGTTTGTCTTTGTAAATATTTGTGGTGTGTTTAATCATAGCATCATGACATCATCCAGCATCATATGCATTGACTAACCATTTCAGGGGTTCGAATCTTCATCTTTGTTCTTGTTTTGTAGGACATGGAAACTGTTCGCAGAAAGACAATTCAAATCAGCCTTGTAAGGATCCCTCCTCAGCTTAAGGAGCTTATATCCAGGATTCCCGAGAGCTCTTCATTCAGTGAAAGACATGGAAGACTCATCAGCTTGGTCAATACCAACATTGAGGAAGATATGATAAAGGTCCTGTTCCAATTCTTTGACCCTCTACACCACTGTTTCACCTTCTTGGACTATCAGCTAGTACCTACATTGGAGGAGTTCTCCCGGCTCCTGAAGATCCCTATCCTTGATCAACTACCCTACAACGGTACGGAAAAGGAACCCAAGCTTGAAGAGATTGCTAAAGCCTTACACCTGCAATCATCTGACCTTAAGGGACATTGGGAAGTTAGAAGTGGTATCAAAGGGTTCTTAGCCAGGTTCCTGTTTGAAAAGGCCCATGAATGTTGGAACTCCCTTGACTTACAAGCTTTTGAAGAAGTTGTGGCCCTCCTTGTCTATGGTTTGGTGTTGTTCCCTAACCCAGATCAGCTTATAGATATCAGTGCTGTCCAGATCTTCATGTCCAGGAATCCTATACCTACGTTGCTGGGGGACATCCTTCACTCATGTTACACTCGAACCATGAGAAAAAGAGGTGTCCTTATGTGTTTCACTCCTCTCCTGGGAAGGTGGTTTATTTCGCACCTTCCACAATCAGTTATGAAGAACGAGCGGGGTTTGAGATGGTCACAACGGTTGATGACTCTTACACATGCAGATATACATTGGTGCCCTCGGTCCAGAGAAGATGTCACTATCATTGATCGTTTCGGGGAGTACCCTAATGTTCCTTTACTTGGAATCAGAGGAGGTATTACTTATAGCCCATGCCTGGCCTGGAGACAGTTTGGTTATGCTCGGAGGGATGGCCCTCATGACATGTTAATTCCTGACATAGTTTTTGACTTCGACAACGATGCACAAGGACTTCGCCAGAAATTCATCAGAGCCTGGAGGATGCCAAGTAGGATAGACAGCAAGACACTGGGGCACAGGAACTCCATCCCGTTGGAACCTTATCTCAAGTGGGTACGAGCCCGCTCCCAGAAGTTAGTGATGCCTTATCCTCATATGCTCCCAGTAATCAAAGAACCAGTCTTAGAAGGAGAAGTGTCCTACATCATTCAGCATCCTGACATGCCCACGTCCTGGGAAGAGATGCAGAAGAGATGGATCCAGCTTAAGGAAGAACGGAATTCTCTTGAGACCCGTCTACATGCTAGTGAAAAGAAGGTCTTGGAGCTCACCCACCTATTGCATGAGGAGAGGAATCTCAACACCTACATAGCTCCAAAGAGGATGCGTAGTGTCTTTTGGGATTAATTTGCTTTTGTATTATTTTGCCCGTGAGGCTTTGATGTACTGAACAATTATTTCCTTAATGATAACGTGTGTTCTTTTTGTCTACAACAAATTTGAACTTTCGAACCCTTGAATGCATTGCATAAACACATATCATTCATCATGTGCATAGCAGGTTTTCTTCTTTTCAGGTTGCTTACAGTTCTTCGCTGTTTATTTCAGCATCATGAATCCCGACTCATCATCAACTGAGATGTCCATCAAGGCTCTTCAGGCGCAGAATGCGCAATTTCAGGAACTAATCATGGGTTTGGCTCAGGGCCAAGAAGAGCTTAAGGCTTTGCTCCTGAAGAAGGAGAAGAAGAAGAAGAGAAGGATTGTTCTTTTTAACTCGGGCCGAAGGTTTGGAAACACTCTGCAGAATGAAGAGGCTGGTTCTTCTATAGGCAAGGGTACTCCTCAAGGGGAAAAAGGTCCTAGTCCAGTAGTCTCCGACAACGAGACTGATTTTGACGAGGAACAATATCCTCCTGCAGAAGACAGATACAAGCAGTTGGAAGACAGATTGAATGCTATGGAGATCCAACAAGTGCCTGGGCTGGATTTCGGAGATTTGGGTTTGTCTACTGGTGTGATCATTCCTCGTAAGTTCAAAGCACCATCCTTTACCAAGTATGACGGGGCATCCTGTCCCAAGCTACACCTCAGGTCTTATGTGCGGAATATTCAACCGTACTCAGTGGACAAGAATTTGTGGATCCACTTCTTCCAGGAGAGTCTTTCAGGGACTCATCTCGAATGATTCTATCAGCTGGATGGGACCAAGGTTCGTAACTGGGAGGAGTTGGCTACTGCTTTCTATAAGCAGTATCAATATAATGCCGACCTTGCTCCTATGCGTACCCAACTCCAGGGTATGTCGCTAGGGTCAAGCGAAGTTTTTAAAGAGTACGCTCAGAAGTGGAGGGATCTGGCTGGCAGGGTGCAGCCTCCGTTGACTGACCGGGAGTTGGTAGACATGTTCTTGGGGACCCTATCTGGGCCATTTTTCAACCATCTTATCGGTAACTCATCTGCAGGGTTTATTGATCTTATTCTGACTGGAGAGAGAATTGAGGCTGGGTTGAAGTCTGGTAAGATTCCAAAGGGTGCATCTACAAGTTCAGAGAAGAAACCCTTCAAGAAGGAGGCCAGTGCTGTATATGGCTCTAGACGACAAGAGAAATCTGAGCGCCGCCAATCTGTCAGTGCGGTAATGATTGCTAAGCCTGCTGCCGCTCCTCGGCAAACCAATCCACCAAGGGCTGAAAGACCCCGAAGAGAGTTCACCCGCTTGAGTATGACTCTATCACAAATCTTGCCGCAGTTGCTGTCCACCAACCTAGTGACTGTCAGAGAGGCCCCAAAGGTTGTAAACACTGCCTCTCCCAAATACAATCCAAATGCCCGCTGTGCTTATCACTCTGATAGCCCGGGGCATTCCACTGATGACTGTTGGGCCTTAAGGAACAAGCTGCAGGACCTTATTGACGCCAAGGAGGTACAATTTGAGGCATCTGAGAAGCCTAATGTAGTGACAGCTCCCTTGCCTGCTCATGGAGTGAATGCTATTGGGGACGAAGAGGAAGTGGATGAAGCTGAGTTTGATAGCTGGATTTACCCGGCAACTGATGGTGGACCTAGAAATTGGAGTGCAAAAGACAATCTACCTGTTTCTCTTGTTACTGAGTAATGGATTCTTATGTTTTGTTATTTGTAATAAACAATAAATTGAACTCTATGGCCCGGTTTCTTACCCGGGGCACCGTGGCTTCATTTGTGAGGGCATATAAATTGTCATTTCATATATCATGAATAAAGATCTTGGACGTTTTCTCGCATTTCAAATCTTATGCTCCTTTTCTTTCTTTCCTGCTTTTATATATTTCAAAAACAGCTGTATTTACACACACTCACTCATACAGGTTTCAATCCACTCTGGATCTCACTGGTAACGACTCTGCTACTGCTAGTTATGACTTCGAAAGTCCGATCAACTTAGCCGAAGACGAAGGTGAAGATGATTGCGAAGTGCCTGGCGAGCTTGCAAGACTGTTACTTCAGGAAGAGAGGGCAATTCAACCACATGAAGAGCCGGTGGAAACAATAAACTTGGGTACTGAGGCAGACATGAAAGAGGTAAAGATTGGTGCCAACCTAGAGCTCAGCGTGAAGCAACGGTTGACTAATATGCTACATTATTATATGGAGATCTTTGCCTGGTCCTACGAAGACATGCCCTGGTTGGATACTGACATTGTTGTCCATCACTTGCCTACTAAGGAAGACTGCCCGCCGGTTAAGCAAAAGGTCCTCCGTATGCGTCCAGAGATGTCTGAGAAGATCAAAGCCGAGGTTATGAAACAGTTTGATGCTGGGTTCCTTGCAGTGACTTCTTACCCTCAGTGGGTTGCTAATGTGGTGCCGGTGCCAAAGAAGGACGGAAAGGTCAGAATGTGTGTTGACTACAGGGATCTGAACAGGGCCAGCCCCAAGGATGACTTCCCTTTACCTCACATTGATGTCCTTGTTGACAATACAGCTCAACATAAGGTGTTCTCTTTCATGGATGGTTTCTCGGGTTACAATCAGATCAAGATGGCACCTGAAGACATGGAGAAGACTACATTTGTTACTCAGTGGGGCACCTTCTGCTACAAGGTCATGCCTTTTGGGCTGAAGAACGCTGGGGCAACCTACCAACGGGCCATGGTTGCTTTATTTCATGATATGATCCTTCACGAGATAGAAGTGTATGTTGACGACATGATCGCAAGGTCCCAGACTGAGGAAGAGCATATAGATCATCTGCAGAAATTGTTTGACCGTCTGAAGTTGTACAAGCTGAGGTTGAACCCGAACAAGTGCACCTTCGGGGTGAGATCTGGGAAGTTGCTAGGCTTCGTTGTAAGTGATAAGGGTATTCAAGTGGACCCTGCTAAGGTCAAAGCTATTCAAGAGATGCCAGTTCCTAAGACAGAGAAAGAAGTCAGAGGTTTTTTAGGACGCCTGAATTACATTGCTCGATTCATCTCACACCTGACTGCTACCTGTGAACCAATCTTCAAGCTGCTGAAGAAAGATCAGGTAGTGCGTTGGAATGATGAATGTCAGGCTGCTTTTGACAGAATCAAAGAGTATCTCCAAGAACCACCCATTCTTATGCCACCGGTTGAAGGGAGACCTCTGATACTATACCTGACAGGGCTTGACAACTCAATGGGGTGTGTGCTGGGGCAGCATGACGAGTCTGGCCGAAAAGAGCATGCTATTTATTACCTTAGCAAAAAGTTTACCGACTGTGAGACCCGATACTCACTGCTCGAGAAAACTTGCTGCGCTTTGGTATGGGCTGCTCGCCGGCTGAGACAGTATATGCTGACTCACACTACCTTGTTGATCTCAAAGATGGATCCCATAAAGTACATATTTGAAAAGCCTGCTCTGTCTGGGAGAATAGCAAGGTGGCAGATGATCTTGACAGAATACGACATTCAATACACGACTCAGAAAGCCATCAAGGGAAGTGTATTGGCAGACCACTTGGCACATCAGGCCGTAGATGACTATCAGTCAATGAACTTCGAGTTTCCGGACGAGAGCATCATGATTGTGACTGATTGTGAAGTACCTGGACCGGATGAGGGACCTGAGGAAGGATCCCGATGGTCTATGCACTTTGACGGAGCCTCCAACGCTTTGGGTAACGGTATCGGCGCCATAATCATATCCCCTCAAGGCACTCATACTCCACTCACTGCCCGGCTATGTTTTAACTGTACTAACAACATGGCAGAGTATGAGGCGTGCATCATGGGTCTTCAAGCTGCGATCGACCTAAGGATCAAGTTTCTGAGTGTCTTCGGAGATTCCGCTCTTGTGATCAATCAGATCAAGGGAGAGTGGGATACGAAACATCCGAACCTTATTCCTTACAGGGAATGTGTGTTGACCTTGATCCCCCACTTCACAGAGATAACCTTTGAACACTTCCCGAGAGAGGAGAATCAGTTAGCGGACGCGTTAGCTACGATGTCTTCTATGTTCAAGGTCAAATGGGACAATGAGGCTCCCCGGATCATCATCTGGAAACTGGACGAACCGGCATACTGTTGTGATCTCGAGACTAAATTGGTGACTGAGAAGCCTTGGTACCATGAGGTGAAAAGATATTTGGAAGCTCAGGAATACCCTGAAGGCGCATCTGTCAACGATAAGAAGTTTCTGAGAAGGTTCGCAGCGAAGTTCTTCCTTAGCAACGGCATCTTGTACAAGCGAAACCATGATTCAACCTTATTGCGTTGTATGGATAAAATTGAAGCAGAAAGGATCATGGAAGAGCTACATGAAGGTACATTTGGTACACACTCTAGTGGGCACACTATGGCAAAGAAGATCCTTCGGGCAGGGTATTTCTGGTCCACAATGGAAGCAGACTGCTACCAACATTCCCGGACATGCCATAAATGCCAGATATATGCAGACAAGGTGCATGTTCCTCCAGTTCCTCTGAATGTTCTGACTGCGCCTTGGCCGTTTGCAATGTGGGGCATAGATATGATCGGTGAGATTAAACCTACGGCATCTAATGGGCATCGCTTCATCCTAGTTGCGATTGATTACTTTACGAAGTGGGTCGAAGCAGCTTCCTACGCTACGGTAACCAAGACTGTTGTAGCACGGTTCATTCGGCATAATCTGATCTGTCGGTATGGCGTCCCAGAGAGAATTATTACAGACAACGGTACCAATCTGAATAACAAGATGATCACTGAGCTCTGCGAGCAGTTTAAGATACAGCACCACAACTCTTCACCTTACAGACCGAAGATGAATGGGGCTGTAGAAGCGGCAAATAAGAATATCAAGAAAATCGTGCAGAAGATGACAGTGACTTATAAAGATTGGCACGAGATGTTACCGTTCGCTCTACATGGGTACCGTACCTCAGCCAGGACGTCAATCGGGGCAACGCCTTTCTCCTTGGTTTATGGTATGGAGGCAGTCTTACCGATCGAAGTGCAAATACCATCTCTCCGGATAATGAAGGATGGAAATCTGAATGAAGATGATTGGATCCAGACACGACTTGATCAGCTAAATCTAATCGACGAAAAGAGGCTTGCTGCTATCTGTCATGGTCAGACGTATCAGAAACGGATGATCAGGGAATTTAACAAAAAGGTCAGACCACAAGAATATCAAGTTGGGGATCTGGTAATCAAGCGAATCATCCTTCCTCAGAGTGATCCAAGGGGCAAATGGACCCCTACATATGAAGGGCCATTTGTGGTTAAACATGTGTTCTCAGGAGGAGCCATGATTTTAACCAATATGGATGGTGACGACCTTCCTCACCCCGCCAATGCAGACATAGTAAAAAGATACTACGCATAAAAAGACCCACTAGGCTGACATGCCTAGGCAAAAGTTAGGGCTTCCCGACGAACCAAAAAGGTTCGGGCAAAATGAAGGGATGAAATGAAAAAAAATATGTACACCCGGCAAGTCGAAAACCTGAAAAGGCGGCTTGGGCAAAAATGGATATCCCGGTGGACTGAAAACCCGAAAGGGCGGTCCATGCAAAAGTTAGGGATGATAGCGTAATACTATGTCTCATTGGATCACTTTGCATCCAGAATCCGGTATCTACATCAAGATCAGACGGCATCAATCAGTCAGCTTCATCTTCAACCAAGGTCATCAAGTGATGAGACACTCGGAGTTATAAAGGCAATAGCAGAGTTGAAACCCAGTGGGATCATTCATTTCACACAGCTGTTTTATTTTCTCTTGTACAAAATTTGTATAAACTCTTTTGTTCGGCGGCGTTCTCTTACTAGGACGTCAGCCTCTTGTACATAAAAACGCCTATTTACAGGCCATTCAAAAATCAATACAAATACACTTTTCAGTTAAAATTGCCAATTGTTTTTTCTTTTTCTGTTTTGTTTTGCGAAGAACGTCCAAGGTTCAATTTGTGATATATGCATTGACAATAATTTGCTAACTCATGAATATGTGCATACGAAACAAAGGATTAATTACAGGTAACATTAGAAACAGGGGCAATAAAGAGTTGTCTAAGAAATCTAATTGTTCTGTCCTCCAAAGGTACCAAGGTAGGTTCAGCTGAAGAACATAACCAGTACATCTTAATTCCCCAGAGAGTAAGCCAACAAGTCAGTGCACTCTCCCCGAGCAAAGCTACTATCAAACCTCAAGAAAGTTGAGTATCCTCCCGCAGATCTCAACATTCCCCAGCAGCAATATACAGGTATTCTTAACAAGCATCCCCGGCAGTCTTGGTCTAAAGATTGTTCCCCGGCGGCATACCAGGCATTCAGCAGGGCCACTTCCCAATACATCTCAGAAACTTCCCTAGGAGAGTCCAGTCCAGCTTCCCCAGAAAAGTTGGAATTTATCTCCCCAAGCAGTAAGCTTATCCCCAGTAGATTCTGGAAGCTTATCTCCGCAGAACACAAACGCGTCTCCCGGCTTTATTCAAAGAGTTATTTCCTTACCAGGATATAACTGGGTTATCCTCAGCCAAAAGCCATGGAAAGAGCGTCTTCGACGAAGTCTTCCTATCCCCAGCGAAGTCTATTAACACTTCCAACACAACAAGGGTATCCCCAGCAAGTTATTACCAACTCAACAAAGTACCTCTCTTTCCCCACAGAGTATTGCTTCCCAGCAAGATCGCCAGAGTACTTTTCTCCCCGCAGAGTAATTCATTCGCCAAGTTTATTCCCCAACGAAGTTATCTTCTCATACCGGCATTCTTGCAACTATCATCCCCAGCAGAGTCAAACCTATTCTCCAACATCAGCCCAGGAGTGACTTCCCGGCACCCGTCAAGGATTTATTTTCCTAAAGACAAAAACATACATTCATAAACATCACATACATCATTATAGCATGCATACACGCATCATATCTTACAAATCTAATTTATGTTGAGAACATCATTGCTTGATCTATATCATGCATTTCATATGACTGAACTTTACCTTTCAGGAAAGATCCAGTTAAAGTTCTCAGCTACACTTCAAGACCTAGACCGGTTCAGTCAGATCGACCCTAAGATCTCCCTGTTTCTTATCCAGTTGAAGATTTCAAGACCTTGTCCGGTTCAGTTAAATCGACCCTAAGATTTTCCTGTTTCTTATCCAGTCAAAGGCCTTCTCTGGTTCAGTCAGATCGACCCTAAGATCTCCCTGTTTCTTATCCAGTTGAAGATATCTCAAGACCTAGACCGGTTCAGTTAATCGACCCTAAGATTTTCTGTTTCTTATCCAGTCCAAGGCCTTCTCTAGTCCAGCTAAATCGACCCCAAACAGATTTTCCTGATGAAGACTCAGTAGAAGTTATCCAAGATTCTCTCAATGATTATTGTTGAGGTTGTAGTCGCCTGTGGTTCTCTCCCCGTTACTGCGGAGGTAGTAATCATCCCCAGATTCGCTCAGCGTTACTGTTGAAGTCGAAGTCGTCCAAAGATTCTCTCAATGATTACTGTTGAGGTTGTAGTCGCCTGTAGTTCTCTCCCCATTACTGCGGAGGTAGTAATCATCCCCAGATTCGCTCAGCGTTACTGTTGAAGTCGAAGTCATCCAAGATTCGCTCAGTGTTACTGTTGAGGTTGAAGTCGCCCAAGATTCTCTCAATGATTACTGTTAAGGTTGAAGTCGTCCAAGATTCTCTCAATGATTACTGTTGAGGTTGTAGTCGTCTGTGGTTCTCTCCCCGATACTGCGGAGGTAGTAATTATCCCCAGATTCGCTCAGCGTTACTGCTGAAGTTGAAGTCATCCAAGATTCTCTCAATGATTACTGTTGAGGTTGTAGTCGCCTATGGTTCTCTCCCCGATACTGCGGAGGTAGTAATCGCCCCAAGATTCTCTCAGCGTTACTGTTGAGGTTGAAGTCGTCCCAGATTCTCTCAGCGTTCCTGTTGAGGTTGTAATCATCCAAGGTTCTCTCACCGTTCCTGTTGAGGTAGTAACCATTCCTGGTTCATTCATCGCTGTTTGAAGCTCCAGATCCAGCTCCTGTAACCAGTCAGGACACATCTATACAAAAGTTGGAAGACCAGCTCCTGTAACAGGTCAAGTAATCATTTTCTTTTGCAGGTACGCAAGCTCTCGCTAAGGAATCTCTTACGCGATCGACACCCAGATGGCATCTATAAGCCCATCCACCTATCCATCATCTCTCAGCATGGCATCTATAAGCCCATCATCCTATCCATCAATCTCCAAATGGCATCTGTAAGCCCATTCCCCACATCACACTGCTACTATGTGAGCGCAAATTTCTGGGCTCTCTAGTGTTCAATCATCTTCCACCTTCGGATTACGAAAGGCACGTCAGCCAATCTGCATCCTCAGGTCTAAGAAGATTGAACAGGGGCAACTGTTGTACCCCAAAATTTGCCCTCCCATATTCTTCAAGATTTGCAAAGTCAAAGCTTCAAAAATCTCCTCAAGGGTTGCACAGTTCAAGGGCCTCCTAACAGTCAAAAATTAGGGTTTTAGTTATGACAAAGAAAATGAAGTTTCCAAGGGTCCAATCAAGTCCCACATGCCTATAAAAATGGTCAAGCATCATCATACCAAGTTTCAAGACTTACAGCACAAAATTGCACAGTCAAAAACCCTAATTGCACTACAGTCAACTGTAGGGGCGAAATGGTCATTTGACAGTCAAAAGTTCAAATTTTTGGTCAACATCTCATTTTGAAGCCACAAAAATCATTTGATCAATGCTTGATCTTGATTCTCAAAGCTTGGCTCAAAAATCATCAAGATGCAAAAGTTTCCATATTTGGACAGTTGAAAAAGTCAACTGTAAGTTGACCAAGGCATAACTTTCACATGGATTATCAAAAAAACTCCATCCAAAGCTCATTTTGAAGAAAATGACATTTCCTACAACTCCTCTTCACACTTCAAATCCAAGAAATGCTCTCACAAAAAGTTATCAATTTCAACATTATAGGTCATTTTCAAAAGTCAACAAAAAGGGACTTTAAGTCAAAGGCCATAACTTGAGATTGGTAAATTAAAATGACATGGGACCAAAGGCATTGGTTAGAGAACTCAAAGACCTTTCCAAAATGTCCAAGAACATGAGCAAAGCTTAAAAATTGAGCAAGTTATGCCTTGTGGAAGTTGGGAAATTTTTGGATATTGTGAAAAGTCAACATTGCTTCAAATGTCTTAAAAATGCTAATGGGCCTCTTTTTCTTCCACAATTCATCATCCAAAGCATGTGCACGACCATTTGGCCCAGAGGGAAGTTTTTTTATCATTTTTATTTATTTATTTGGATTTTTAATTATTAATAATTCATTTAATTAATTAAAATATATGAAAAATACTAAACCTAACTTTTTAAATCTTTTTGTGCATGAAATAGTCTCAAGATTTTGTGTATAATCAGATTTGGAAAGAATCTTGATAATTGGACATGATTTGAACCAAGTTTGCATGAAAAAGATTTGAAAACTTATGCCATAAAAATCAAATATCTCTTCATCAATTCATGGATTTTTTTGATCAAATTCTTAACCCTAATCATTCACATGTATATATGCATGCTAACCCTATTCAAAACAACTCCCCAGCTGCGCCATACACAAAGAACCAAACTTGAGTTTTTTTGCAAAAAGTTGAAAACTGAAAACTAGGTTACAGGTCTATTCAAGCAAAAAGACTTGTTCCATTACCTTCCTGAGGCTTCAAGGAAGGTTTTCAAATCAAAACCATCCATCCTAACACCAAGAAACGTGAGAATGATGGTGTCCTGTACAGAAAATTTTTTACATTCTTGCATCACGATTCATGCATCTTTAGTAATTTTTGATGTTTGATTTATGTTCCTTGACTCATTATGAAGCTAACCACATGATCTAATTGAGTTTTTAGGCATTATGCGCGATTTCACCATGGATACGTGCTAGGGTTTTCAGAACCTTGAATTAGGGTTTCTTAGTTAAAGAAAAATTAGCATGTGAGACCTAGGCCATTCAACTCAGCGTGCTTGGACGATTCTAAAGCAACCCTCGCGCTCAATTTATGAGCTACCACGAGCTAATCGCTATTTTGAAATATGGTATAGTTGGGGACGGTTCAAAACCGTTGCTAATGATTTTTTGTTTCAGGAAAAAAACAAAGCCAAGGAAGAAGAAGGGTATGTGGCCAGCGTTGATTGGTTCATTTAAATTCGCGCGCGGAAATCCCACTAACCCTTGTTTTCTCTTATAATATTTGTTTGCTATTACATAATCAAAACGCGCAGTTGGAGCAATTGGCAAGGCATAGCATTGGTGATCTCCAGGACCTGGGTTCGATCCCAGGTCCCCCTCCCTTTCCTTATATTTTTCCTTTAATTGTATTCTCATGCAGTGCAAGGTCTAAGGCTCCACCATATGCTCCCCACTCAAACGTGCCACATGTCCCACTGCACTCAATCAAGGGCCATGATTCAGAGACTAGGATGTGCCTCGGTCAACACACATGCATGCCAGCGCAAAAGTCAAACAGGCCAAAGGCTTAACGGGCCTGATTACTAAGATCTCACCTCCCAATTTGGGGACAGACCCCCTAGGTTTGCAATTTCTTTTATATATTTTCCATTTTTTATTTGATTCAACTATTTCTTTTTTTAATCAATTTCTTTAATTAATTATTTTCATAATAATATATAAAAACACAAAAAAATCAGAAAGGCCATAAAAATAAAAAATATATTTTATTTTAATATTTTGTAAATAAACATGTACATTAAATATTTAGTAAATTAGGTTAAATTTTAACATTTTCATTAATAATTAAAAAAACTTAGAATTAGAGTTTCTTTTAATTTTAATTTTCTTTATTTCATAAATACAAAAAAACTAAAAAACATTTCTTTCCTTTTATTAAATAATTAATTAGCTTTTTAATTTCATTTAATTTCTTTAAAGGGTCCAACGCCCTCGAACGTTCTATTTTTATTTCTTTCGCACATTTATTTTCTTTCAAATATTATGTAATTGCTCAAGCCATGTAACTCAGACATTTTATATTTCCCGCATTTTATTTCTTTATTTTATGTCAAATTGGGTCCTGGTTTAATTTGGCGATGTGGACCCGCGCCTTTGTAATAGTTTAGGAATTTTATATTTCTCGCAATTTTTAACTATTAATAATGACATGCAAGAATGAATGATAAAATAAAAACAAACGCATAGATCACTTTGACAAAAGACAAAATAAATGAATCTGACACAAATCACACACCACCCCTAGGGTACGCCTCACTGTTGCCTTGCCTCGAAAGGTGATCGTCGATTAGAGGATGTCTTAGTAAGTCCTCATGATCCGGGAACCTGGCATGAGAGTAGCTTCTAAGGTGTCTTCCCATTGCTCTGGTGATCACCATGTCCCGAACCTTCGAATTGACCCGAACACCTCCAACGGTGGTGCTACCTACCTCTCAATGGTGGGATGGCACTACTTTAAAGGACATCTACACAGACGAATTCCTTAGGGTAGGTAGACGACTCTAGATACTTGCTCTAATTTCAAAACAAATTCAAAAATACTTTTCACACCAACACCTTTTCAAAAAGCTTTCGAAAGCAACTTTTCAAACACTCTTGAGGACCGATACAAGAGTCGAACTGGAATTTTCAAAGAAACTTTTTAAAACCCACAGTTGAAAAGAAAGCAAACCATTTTTGAAAACACAATGAGCAAGTATCTAAGAGCCCATGGATAACCATGGATAGAAAGGGTGCTAACACCTTCCCTTTCTATAATCTACCTCCCGAACCGAGAGCAATCTCTATAAGGAATTTTTCTGTGCTTTTGTCCTTTCCATTTGGAGAAAATAAAAGACGGTGGCGACTCTCGCTTCCGTGACATTTTGCGAACCAGCGTTAAACAATCAGTTCCAGATCCACCGATCACACATACGATGCCATATTACTAGTGATCTTGGAACATGTTCTTCAAGGGTGCGAGTCCTGCATTATTCTCCATCCTGATATGCCAACCAACTTCGAAGAGTTGCAAAAGTCTTGGATCTAGCTCAAGGGAGAACGTCATATTTTTGAGGCTCATTTCTACGCAAGTGAGAAGAAGGTGCTGGAATTAACAAAACAAC
This sequence comes from Vicia faba, assembly GCA_948472305.1. NCBI lineage: Eukaryota > Viridiplantae > Streptophyta > Magnoliopsida > Fabales > Fabaceae > Vicia > Vicia faba. The sequence goes on along the minus strand of OX451737.1, from coordinate 1,396,670,361 downwards.
TTCATGAAGATGGGAACCTTAACACCTACCTCAACACAAAGAGGAAGCGCCCATGGGAGACTTAGGAATTTCCTTTCATTATCTATCCCTGTGTAATCTTTTGTTTCTTTAAAAACTTGTTAATAAAAGGTTTTGTTTCTTGTTTTGTTTAAAAGATCTTAAATCCAATAAGGTCCTTGAAAACATTGCATAAGCATATCATGTATCTCATCACATAAGTAGGTTTTAAAGTTGGGTTCTTATCTTCTTCGCCGTTTATTTCAGCAAGTAAAGAAATGGCTCTTGAACAAAACATCAAGGATCTCCAAGCGTAAAACGCCCAGTTCCAGCAAATGATTGTGGCTCTAGCTAAAGGACAGGAAGATCTGAAAGCTCTCATACTGAAAGATAAAAATAAGAAGCCAAAGGAACTAGTTGGGGTAGTGAACTTGAGAAGAAGGATCAGAGGACCAGTGCGGCGAGCTTCTGAGCTGGTAACTTCATCAAAGGAAGGAGACAATCAAGAAGATGAAAAAAGAGAGGAAGACTCCAGTCCAAAGGAATCCGATGATGAATCGGACTATGATGAGGAGCAGTATCCTCCTGCTGATGAAAAATACAAACAGCTGGAAGATCGTCTGAATGCAATGGTAATCCAGAACGTAATGGGTCTGGATTTTGAAGAAATGGGTTTGGTTTCCGGGGTTGTCATCCCGCAGAAGTTCAAGGTTCCGGTGTTCGCAAAATATGATGGGGTCTCATGTCCCAAGATTCATCTTCGATCTTATGTGAGGAAGATTCAGCCTCACACTGCAGACAAGGACTTATAGTTCCACTTCTTTCAGGACAGTCTATCTGGGACTCAACTACAAAGGTTTTATCAGCTGGAGGGGACTAATATTCGTAACTGGGAAGACCTGGACGCTGCTTTCTACAAGAAGTATCAGTATAATGCCGATGATGCTCCCACCCGTACACAACTCCAAAGTATGTCTATGGGTTCGAGCGAAGGTTTTAAAGACTATGCTCAGAAGTGGAGGGACTTAGCAGGAAGACTCCACCCCCCCTGTCTGATAGGGAGTTAGTGGATATCTTTTTGGGTACCCTATCTAGTATGTTTTTCAATCATCTGATTGGAAGCTCCTCAATTGGCTTTACTGAGTTGATTTTGATGGGAGAAAGAGTTGAAGATGGGATTAGAAGTGGCAAGATTCAGAAGGATGCCTCTTTAATTTAGGGAAGAGTCGCCACCGACTATTCTTTTATCCAACAAAGGAAAGGGTGAAAAGAACAGAAAAATACCTTTTCGAGATGTTTTCTGAGTAAGGGGGTAGATTATGGAAAGGGAAGGTGTTAGCACATTTGCAAACACAAACGCAAAACCAGTATTAAACAGTCGGTTTTTCTAACGTATCACAGAACTGGCGACTCTGCTGGGGAAACATATAAAATTGGGGTTTACCTTAGAGTTAGTTCCTTTTTAAACTGCTTTTTGTGCTTTGTTTGCTTTGCTTTTGAGGGCTTGTTTGGGTTGTTACTATAGATCCTACACTCGGATCTGGGGCACCTTATTAGGTAAGTAGCAATAAATCATGGAGGTTGTACGAAGTAGACCGATACGGACGACGTGGTGGCTACGTTAGCGCGATACTTTAGATTGTACTAATGTTCGTTGAGTAAGTTAATGATAACATTAGGCTTCCTCATAGTATCACTAAGCTCTAACTGACCTTTAGAACCTTTAATTGACTCATCCTAGCCATTATGAAGTTGTTAGATAACTAGCTTTGGTTCCGACCGAAGATTGGTTGATACTCGATACTACACTTATTGAGGCTGGACTTTCAGGATTTTTTTGTCGCAATACTTCGGTGTGGAGCTTAAACAATTTCTGAAGGGAAGGTCAGTGATATTGAGACTCTTTAGAACCCGGTTACTATTAATAGGACATGTTGAGCCAACTGAACATTCAAGAGGGTACTTACCTTAAAACCTCATGCAAACCTTTGAACCTAAGGTATATTGTATGATTTTCTTGTGTTTATCTGTGATTTTTAGCACAATCATGAAATCATAAACATCAAGACATTTATATGTACTAATCATTTCAAGGACATGTTGGATTTACCTCTTTACTGTTTTATAGGATATGAATTCAGGTCGCAGAAAAACCATCCGGATTAACTTCATAGAAGTTCCTCCTAAGCTTAAGGAATTAGTCTTGAAAGTCCCCGGGGACTCATCATTCCACATAAGACATGGTAACTTGCTCAGTTTGGTTACCATCGGGTTTGACAAAGGTTTGATGAGTGTCTTATTCTAGTTCTTCGACCCTAAGCACCATTGCTTCACATTCCTCGATTATCAACTCGTGCCTACCCTGGAGGAATTATCTAAGTTACTTGGTTTACCTGTATTGGAGCGAGTACCTATCACTTGTTTAGAACAAGACCCAACTTCTGAAGATGTTGCCATAGCTTTGCACTTAAAGACATCGGACATTGGGCCTAATTGGGATTCTATGAGTTATCATGCCTTCGAAGATGTATTAGCCCTCTTGATCTATGGGTTGGTCCTGTTTCCTAATTCAGATCAACTTATAGATGTGAATTCCATCAACATCTTTCTTGCTCATATTCCGGTTCCTACATTACTCGGGGATATCCTACATTCTCTCTATACTCATACTCTGAAGAAGCGAGGAACTCTCATGTGTTCCACCCCTATGCTATATAGGTAGTTTATTTTGCACCTTCCTCGGTTAACAATGCAAAATGATTTAGGCTTAAGGTGGAGTCAAAGATTAATGTCTCTCTCACTCCGACATTTGTTGGTGTCCTCGCTCTCAAGAAGACATCTCTTTTATTGATTGCTGCGGAGAATTTCCTAATGTGCAACTCCTAGGCATTAGGGGAGGCATTACCTACAATCCTACTTTAGCACTACGTCAGTTTGGCTATGCACAGAGAGATGGTCCACCAGATATGCTCATTTAAGGTATTGTGTTCAACTACTCAAATGATTTGCAAAATTATCTTTAGATGTTCATCCGCGCTTGGCGCATTATTAAGAAGACTAATAGTAAGACTTTGTGGCGCAAGAACTCCATCTTTGGAACCTTACCTCAAATGGGTGCGAGCTCGAGCCCAAAGTACTATGATGCCATACAATGCCATCTTACTAGTGATCTTGGAACCTGTTGTTCAAGGGGGCGAGTCCCACATTATTCTCCATCCTGATATGCCAACCAACTTCGAAGAGTTGCAAAAGTCTTGGATCTAGCTCAAGGGAGAATGAGATAATTTTGAGGCTCAATTCTATGCAATTGAGAAGAAGGTGCTGGAATTAACAAAACAACTTCATGAAGAGAGGAACCTCAACCCCTACCTCAACACAAAGAGGAAGCGCCCATGGGAGACTTAGGAATTTCCTTTCATTATCTATCCCTGTGTAATCTTTTGTTTCTTTAAAAACTTGCTAATAAAAGGTTTTGTTTCTTGTTTTGTTTAAAAGAGCTTAAATCCAATAAGGTCCTTGAAAACATTGCATAAGCATATCATGCATCTCATCGCATAAGTATGTTTTAAAGCAGGGTTCTTATCTTCTTTGCCATTTATTTCCGCAAGTAAAGAAATGGCTCTTGAACAAAACATCAAGGATCTCCAGGCGCAAAATGCCCAGTTCCAGCAAATGATTGTGGCTCTAGCTAAAGGACAGGAAGATCTGAAAGCTCTCATACTGAAAGATAAAAATAAGAAGCCAAAGGAACTAGTTGGGGTAGTGAACTTGAGAAGAAGGATCAGAGGACCAGTGCGGCGAGCTTCTGAGCTGGTAACTTCATCAAAGGAAGGAGACAATCAAGAAGATGAAAAAAGAGAGGAAGACTCCAGTCCGAAGGAATCCGATGATGAATCGGACTATGATGAGGAGCAGTATCCTCCTGCTGATGAAAAATACAAAGAGCCGGAGGATCGTTTGAATGCAATGTTAATCTAGAACGTAACGGGTCTGGATTTTGAAGAAATGGGTTTTGTTTCTGGGGTTGTCATCCCGCAGAAGTTCAAGGTTCTGGTGTTCACAAAATATGATGGGGTCTCATGTCCCAAGATTCATCTTCGATCTTATGTGAGGAAGATTCAGCCTCACACTGCAGACAAGGACTTATGGGTCCACTTCTTTCAGGACAGTCTATCTGGGACTCAACTAGAATGGTTCTATCAGCTGGTGTGATTGGTGGATCGGGAACTGACTGTTTAACGCTGGTTCACGAAATGTCGCGGAAGCAAGAGTCGCCACCATCTTTTATTTACTCCAACATGGAAAGGACAAAAGCACAGAAAAATTCCTTATGAGATAGTTTCTCGGTTCGGGAGATAGATTTATAGAAAGGGAAGGTGTTAGCACCCTTTCTATCCATGGTTATCCATGGGCTCTTAGATACTTGCTCATTTGTGTTTTCAAAAGTGTTTTCTTTTCATAGTGAGTGGGTTTGAAAAAGTTTCTTTGAATGTTTCAGATCGACTCTTGTATCAGTCCTCAAGAGTGTTTGAAAATTTGTTTTTTTTGAAAGCTTTTTGAAAAGTGTCGGTGTGAAAAGAGTTTTTTTTTATTTGATTTGTTTTGAATTAGAGCAAGTATCTACGAGTCATCTACCTACCCTTAGGAATTAGGCTGTGTAAGAGTCCTTAAGATAGTGCCATCCCACCATTGAGAGGTAGGTAGCACCATCGTTGGAGGTGTTCGGGTCAATTCGTTTGTTAGGGACAGTGTGGTCACCAGAGCAACAGTAGGACACCTTAGAAGCTACCTTCATGCCATGTTCATGGACACGAGGACTTACTAAAGCGTCCTATACTCGACGACCACATTTCGAGGGGCAAGGCAACAGTGAGGCGTACCCTAAGAGTGGTGTGTGAATTGTGTGTCATTTTTAGTTATAGTTTATCTTGTCATGCATTGGGTGAGCTACGCTTTGATTTTTATTTGGGCCATTCATTCTTTCATGCAATAGTTAGCAGTTAAGGTTGCGGAAATTAATGTGCGGAAAAATAAAGGTCCTACGCTATTACAAGGCGCAGGTCTATACATCGCCAAATTAACAAAGACCCGTTTTTTTAATAAGATGCGGAAAGTAAATGAAGTCCTAATTACTATTACAGAGCTTTGGGGCAAATACATTATATTTAAAAAGGAAATAAATATAAACGTGCGAAAAGAAATTAGAATCGAGTGCGAGGGCGTTGGACCCTTTAAAGAAATTAAATTGAAATTACAAATTAATTAATTATTTAATGAAGAAAGGAAATTATTTTTTATGTTTTTTGTATTTAATGGAAATAAAGAGAATTAATTAAAATTAGAAATTAAATAAAACCCTAGTTCTAAATTGTTTTTAATTATTAAAGAAAAAGATTAAAGTTTTAACCTAATTTATACTAGTTATTTAATTAAAAGTTTATTTACAAAATAATTAATAGTTAATAATAATAATAAGAAAAAAAAGAAATAGTTATTTGTTGAGAGAAAAGAATAAAAATGCTAAACCTAATTTCTACCCTTTTTTAGTTATTTAGGAAAGAAACATTAAAATTTTAACCTAATGTTACTAAGTTAATTATTAAAAGGTTTATTTACAAAAAATATTAATGCATAAAATATTAAATAAACATTTTTTTATTTTCTTGATTTATGATTTTATCATTGTGAAAATTATATTTTGTAAATTAAATAAAACAAAAGAAAAAAACAATTAAAATAAAAAGAAAAAAAAAGAAAAAGAAAATGTGATGCAAACCATGGGGGTGTTGACCCTTTTTTGGAGGTGTCTTGGAAGTATTTTGGCCCATCAGAGTGAAGCCTGGTTGACTTTCAGAGATTGTGTGTGGGTCCATTGACCAGCGTGCATGGTGATCTTCCCATTCTGGCCATTAGATTGAAGTTGCTGGACATGTGGCAGGCTCAAGTATACGCGTACATGGTGGACCACTGGAGGGAAAGTGTACCTGAACACGTTACAAGAAAAAATATAGGGAAATATGGGGGACCTGGGAATCGAACCCAGCTCCCAATGACTGCAAGCCAGCGCATTTGCCAATTGAGCCAACGCGTTTATCTGATATTATTATGGAACATGGATAACATATGTGAAAAAGCGCTGGTGGCCTGAAGCAAAACAAAAACGCGCTAAATTCAAACTGTCCAGTCTGGCTGAGACACGTCCACCTTCTTCTTCGTTTTACCTGAAAATACAAGACAGATAGCGGGGGTTTTAAACCCCCACTAACCCTAAACCTGAAAAATAGCGATTAGCGTATGGTCAAAAAGAAAAAGGGCGCGATGGGTGGATTCCGTTCGTTGGGAGGTCCTGATTCCAATAGTATAGGTTTGAATGGCCAATTGTTCCATATGAAAGAATCCCTATTTCAGAGCTCCTGAAACCCTAAAATATGTCCATGGTAACTTTCTACACAGGCAGTCATTCTTCAATTGAATTATGCCATTAGCTTCAGAATCATCATGTTAGTGTAAATCAAACATTAAAAGTCATAAATAATGCATGGAAAATGGGATACGATTGTGTATAATTTTGAAAGCAAAGCGAATCTGTTCTACCAATTCCTTGTGCGTGGAGACTTGGTTTCGATTGGAATCCTTTCCTGGATGTGCTAGCAAGCTTTTGGAATAGTTTTTAGGCCTTGAAACAACCTCTAGATAGGTTTTCAGTTTTGAGATTTTTGTGAGAAAAGATGCAATGTGTTCTTTATCTTGCAGCGCAGCTTGTGTATTCTTATGCATTAGGTTTGCTTTGCCTATGTATGAGGAATGAATTAGGTCAGAAAATCAAGCCCAAAGCCTTTGCATTGATGATTTTGAATATTTGATTTTCATGATCTATTTTCAATCTTTTTCAATCCTTTCTTATGCCAATCATTGCCAATCATGGAAGATTCTTTCCCTTTTGGATGATACACGAATATTGAGTACATAAAGAGTGAATATGCTGCATAAAAAGATTTGAAAGGTGTCATTTGATATTTTTTCATATTTAATTTTAATTAAGTGAATTAATAATAATAAAAATTCAAATAATTAATCAAAAATGAGAAAATAACTCCCTTGGATGTCAATGGGTCGTGCATAGCCTTTGGGTAATGATTCATGGAAGAAATTGAGGCCCATTAGCAATTTTGAGGCATTTGAAGCAAAGTTGACTTTTCAAAATTCCCAAATATTTCCCAACTTCCACAAGGCATATCTTGCTCAATTTTTAAGCTTTGATATGTTCTTGGACATTTTGGAAAGGTCTTGAAGTCCTCTAACCAATGCCTTTGGTCCCATGTCATTTTGATTTACCAATCTCAAGTTATGGTCTTTGACTTAAAGTGCCTTTTTGTTGACTTTTGAAAATGACCTATAATGTTGAGATTGATAACTTTTTGTGAGAGCATTTCTTGGACTTGAAGTGTAAAGATGAGTTGTAGGAAATGTCATTCTCTTCAAAATGAGGTTTGGATGGAATTTTTCTGATAAGCCATGTGGAAGTTATGCCTTGGTCAATTTGCAGTTGACTTTTTCAACTATCCAAAAATAGAAACTTTTGCATCTTGAGACTTTTTGAGCCATGCCTTGAGAATCATGATCAAGAATTGATCAAATGATGTTTGTGGCTTCAAAATAAGATGTTGACCAAAATTTTTGACTTTTGACTGTCAAATGACCATTTTGCCCCTGCAGTTGACTGTGAAGCAATTAGGGTTTTTTACTGTGCAATTTTGTGCTGTGAGTCTTGAAACATGGCACGTGGATGCTTGACAATGTTTATAGGCATGTGGGACTTGATTGGACCCTTGGAAATTCAATTTCTTTTCCAGAACCAAAACCCTAATTTTGACTGTTAGGAGGCCATTGGACTGTGCAACCCTTGGGAGATTTTAAAGCATGCTCTTAGCAAACCTTGGAGAATATGGGAGGGCAAATTTTGGGGTACAACATTTTCCCCTGTTCAATCTTCTTAAACCTGAGGATGTAGATTGGCTGGTGTGCCTTTCGTAATCCGAAGGTGGAAGATGATTGAACACTAGAGTGCCCAGAAATTTGCGCTCACATGTTAGCAGTATGATGGTGGGAATGGGCTTACAGATGCCATTTGGAGACTGATGGATAGGAAGATGGGATTACAGATGCCATGTTGAGAAATGATGGATAGGTGGATGGGCTTATAGATGCCATCTGGGTGTCGATCGCGTAAGAGTTTCCTTAGCGAGAACTTGCGTACCTGAAAAAGAAAGATAGTTACCTGGCCTGTTACAGGAGTTGATCTTCAAACTCTTCAGACGCACCCTGGCAAGATACAGGAATCGGGTCTGGTACTTCAAAAGGTTTTTGTTGATAATGATGTGATGAAGGAATCCGAGACGATTGCTACCCCAGCAGGATGACGAATGGATCAGGGACGATTAATACCTCAACAATAACGATGAGAGAACCTTGGGGGATTACTACCTCAACAGTAACGATGAGAGAACCTTGGGAGATTACTACCTCAACAATAACGGTGAGAGAACCTTGGGCGATTACTACCTCAACAGTAACGGTGAGAGAACCTTGGGCGATTACTACCTCAACAGTAACGGTGAGAGAACCTTGGGCGATTACTACCTCAACAGTAACGCTGAGAGAACCTTGGGCGATTACTACCTCAACAGTAACGATGAGAGAACCTTGGTCGATTACTACCTCAACAGTAACGATGAGAGAACCTTGGGCGATTACTACCTCAACAGTAACGGTGAGAGAACCTTGGGCGATTACTACCTCAACAGTAACGATGAGAGAACCTTGGTCGATTACTACTTCAACAGTAACGATGAGAGAACCTTGGGCGATTACTACCTCAACAGTAACGATGAAGGAATCTTGGAAGATTACTACCTCAACAGTAACGATGAAGGAATCTTGGATGATTACTACCTCAACAGTAACGATGAAGGAATCTTGGATGTCTTCTACTGAGTCTTCATCAGGAAAATCTTTAGGAATTGATTTAACTGGACCAGAGAAGGCCTTTGACTGGATCGGCATCAGAAAAATCTTTAGGAGTCGATTTAACTGAACCAGGCAAGGTCTTGGAATCTCAAATGGGTCTTCATCAGGAAAATCTTTAGGAATCGATTTAACTGGACCAGAGAAGGCCTTTGACTGGATCGGCATCAGAAAAATCTTTAGGAGTCGATTTAACTGAACCAGGCAAGGTCTTGGAATCTTCAACTGGGTCTTCATCAGGAAAATCTTTAGGAATCGATTTAACTGGACCAGAGAAGGCCTTTGACTGGATCGGCATCAGAAAAATGTTTAGGAGTCGATTTAACTGAACCAGGCAAAGTCTTGGAATCTTCAACTGGGTCTTCATTAGGAAAATCTTTAGGAATCGATTTAACTGGACCAGAGAAGGCCTTTGACTGGATCGACATTAGAAAAATCTTTAGGAGTCGATTTAACTGAACCAGGCAAGGTCTTGGAATCTTCAACTGGTTCTTCATCAGGAAAATCTTTAGGAATCGATTTAACTGGACCAGAGAAGGCCTTTGACTGGATCGACATCAGAAAAATCTTTAGGATTCAATTTAACTGAACCAGGCAAAGTCTTGGAATCTTCAACTGGGTCTTCATTAGGAAAATCTTTAGGAATCGATTTAACTGGACCAGAGAAGGCCTTTGACTGGATCGACATCAGAAAAATCTTTAGGAGTCGATTTAACTGAACCAGGCAAGGTCTTAGAATCTTCAACTGGGTCTTCATCAAGAAAATCTTTAGGAATCGATTTAACTGGACCAGAGAAGGCCTTTGACTGGATCGGCATCAGAAAAATGTTTAGGAGTCGATTTAACTGAACCAGGCAAAGTCTTGGAATCTTCAACTGGGTCTTCATCAGGAAAATCTTTCGGAATCGATTTAACTGGACCAGAGAAGGCCTTTGACTGGATCGGCATCAGAAAAATCTTTAGGAGTCGATTTAACTGAACCAGGCAAGGTCTTTGGACATAGCTGAGAACTTAACTGGATCTTTCCTGAAAGGTAAAGGTCAGTCATATGCAATGCATGATATGGATCAAGCAATGATGTTCTCAACATAAATGAGATTGTATGGTGTGATGCGTTTATGCATGTATCATGATGTATGTGATGCGATGTTTATGAATGTATGTTTTTGCCTAGGAAAGTGAATCCTTGACGGGTGCCGGGAAGTTAAATCCTGGGCTGATGTGAATAGCATTCTGTTTCCGCTGGGGAGTGATGGTTGCAAGAATATCGGTAGGAGAAGATGACTCCGTCAGGGAATAAACTTGGCGAATGGATTACTCTGCGGGGAGAAAATTATTCTAGCGATCTTGCTGGGGGACAATACCCTGTGGGACGAGAGGTACTTTGCTGGGATGTTGATGATAACTTCGATGGGGATACCATTGTTATGTTGGAAGTTTTGATAGACTCCGCTGGGGATAGGAAGACTTCGTCAGGGACGATCTTTCCGTGGCTTTTGGCTGAGGATAACCCATGTAAATCTTGGTAGGGAAATAACCTTTGAATAAAGTCGGGAGACGCGTTCGTGCTCTATAGGGGATAAGCTTCCAGAATCTACTGGGGATAAGCTTACTGCTGGGGAGATGATTCAGCTTTCCTGGGGAAATCTTCAGACTGGACTTTCCTGGGGAAATCTTGAACTGTATTGGGGAAGTGACTCCATTGCATGTCTGGTATACCGCCGGGGAATAATCTTAGATCAAGATTGTCGGGGATGCTTGTTAAGAATATTCGTATATTGCGCTGGGGGATGTTGAGATCTGCTAGGAATACCCAATTTTCATAAGGCTGACAAGATAACTCTACTTGGGGAGTGTTGCTGACTTGCTGGCTCATTCTCTGGGGAATTAAGACATCTTGGTTATGTTCTTCAGTTGAACTTACCTTGGTACTTTGGTGGACAGGGCAACCAGATCATTTAGACAACTCATTATTGCCCCAGTTTCCTGATGTTACCTGTGGAGGTGCTTGGTGACTGCCGATTGACAAATCTTCTTTTGATAGGAAAGTGATGAGATGCCGGGACATAGTCGTACGCTTTTGATCCCTAACTTTTGCCTGGACCACCCCTTCGGGTTTTCAGTCCACCGGGATACCCTTTTTTTCCCAAGCCGCCTTTTCAGGTTTTCGACTTGCCAGGTGTACATATTTTTTCTATTTCATCCCTTATTTTTGCCCGAACCCTTTTGGTTCGCCGGGAAGCCCTTATTTTTGCCTAGGTATGTCAACCTAGCGGGTCTTTGATTTTGCATAGTATTTTTCGACTATGTCCGTGCTCTCATAATGTAGGGAGTTGCCCCTGTTAGAAGTGTTTTGTCATACCCCAGAAGATGTTTAATCAGGCAAGATTCGTTGTTGGAATGTCCCTAAGTGACTCAGGCAGAGATTTGCCCCAGGCCATTTGGTCTTTGAGAGATTCTCCGAATCTTGATTGGACTGCCTCAGATAATAGACCATGATCAGGCCATGCCCCTTGATTGGAGGTGCTTTTGTTCATTAGACATTCGTCGTGCGAACTTCTATGCTATTCAAACAAAAGGTCATATGCAAACAATGTTATTTCAAAAATGCAAAGCTTATGTCTGTCCTGAAGTTTTTTTTTAAAAAAAAAAAAATGCATTTTTCAATAAAACCGGCAAATTTTGTAAAATGTGATGTCAACTCAATATTTTATAGCAAGCCTTAAGGAGTCAGGATACCTTTCGCAACAATATGCTTTCGAACTAACCCATGCTCCAGCTAGGACTTTTAAGGGTTGTAGCATGGCCTGGTTCATGGTTTAAGAAACAAAGGATAAAGGCTCAAATTATTTGTACCCACCCATTCTTCGTGATGTTCTTCAAACCTAAACTCAGTTGATCGTGCATTAGACTTTGTTTGAGTCTTTGTCCCGATGTTCCAATGATGGTTCAGATATTGATGATTTATTCTGAATAGGCAGTCATTTTTTGTTATTGTTGAGGGTTTGTATGACCTCTTTCTTTTTGATTTCGCTATCCCTTAATTTTGCCTGAACTGTTTCTTTTGTGATTACAGTCAGCGGGATGCCCCAGTTTTGTAAGTCTCCTTCATAGGTTTTGACTTATTGGGTTTTTATTTTTGAGATATAATGACTGCCTATCCTTATGATTATTCAGAATCATCACTGTCTTCTTTTTTTTTTTTTGGTAAGGACCTCTTTGGTGCCATTTGTTGTGCACTTGGATCAACTGAGAGAACTACCCTGCCCCAGGTTATGATAAAGGGTTTTAATTTTCGAAAAGAAAAACTCCTACTTCTTTGGCTCAGAGGGGTTGACGAGGGATTATCTTCCTTATAACTCCAGTGTTTAGGGATTGAAACAATGCATGTACCTCATCAGCGGGGTCTGTTCAAAAGCATACTGTAAGGATCGTGGTATCGTTTTCGTCATCCTCCCTCAAGAGGCTTAGAATTATTGAGAGTTGACCATCACAAAAAATATGAACAGTTTGCATATAGTGAATGCGAATATATTGCTTCAAAACAGACATATGCGATGCATTAATGAAATAACAACGTTTAATTATGAATAGATGTTTTGAACAGTCAAAAGAAAGTTACAACTTGAAAACTCTAATAAACAAAAGTCTTCTCATCTCAGGGCTTGTTACTTCAAATGGTGCCTCCTGTAGGGATGGTAGAAGCACTCAGCCTGGCCGTCTTGGGTGAACTCCACAGCTCCTTCATCAATCAGGTCTTGGATCTTGTTCTTCAAGGTCCAACAATCATCCGTAGCATGCCCCGGGCTTTCAGAATGATAAGCGCAGCGGGCGTTGGGGTTATACCTGGAAGGTGTTCTGTTGGGATTCTTAGGAGGGTCCTTTAGAGTTACCAAATTCAACCTCAACAGTTGTTGTAAAGCTTGAGGCAGCGACACGTTGAGCTTGGTGAATTGCCTTTTGGGCTTGTCTGGCTGCAACTGGTGAGTTGATGCTGAATTTGTGACACTGAAGCTATTTGAGGAGCTCTCCCCTTATCTTCTTGTCTCAAAGGTGGTTGAATGATGACTGGCTCTTTACCCTTAGATGTTTTCCCCAGTTTGTTACCCCGAAGCAGTTGGTTGACGAGAACCCCGAGCTCCTCCTGTCTTTGAGCTAAGCCTTGAATGATAGTTACCTGCCCCAGCATCTGGGCCCTTATTGCATCCACCTCAGCTTGCAGATGTTTCAACCGTTCATCCCCAGCACTGTTCCTGACCAAAGTTCCCATGAGAAGTGTTCTCAGCTCTTCCTGTCCCTTGGATAGATTCAGGAGGATTTCCCTGAACCGAGTCTCTTGAGCATGAAGGTCCCGGTTGTATTGTTGGGAAGCCATTGCTGAAATAAACAGCGACGATGGTAAGTGACCTGTAACAAGGGTACCTGCGATGCAATGATATGTATGATATGCATGCAATGTTTTCAAGGACCTCGCGGGGTAAACAAGAAAATTGTTAGAGTTGGGATCCGATAGCTTGATTGAAGGAACTGCATGTTATAGAGAGTCCTTCTTCAAGGGTCAAAGGCTCACCATATCGAGTGGGTCATAGCCTCTGACAACCTTGTCTAGAGGAAAATAAATCCCCTTTGCCCCTTGCTGGACAGTTGGTTCATCATGACCTGCATCATAGACACTTGAGATCCTTGAAATGGATTAGTCCTTATGTAGGATGTATGCAATGGTATGATGTTATGCTATGCATGGAGTGATATAGGTAAACCCTGTTATGAGTCCAGATTAAGGACTGTAAACAAAAACTGCAAGAAACTCTAGTGTCAGATAACAAGCATGCAAATAGTCAAGTTGGAAGGCACACAAGTCACACAGAAGAGCCCTTAGAGTTTAGGCCAGCATGAAGTTTGGGTATTACCCTCTTTCAGTTTGTTGGTTAGGACCTGTCCTATCAGAAGTAACCGGGTTCTAGAGGATCCCAATATCACTGACTACCCTCAATCGGTCATAACTCCAGCATCGCAACCTTTTCTTGCGGCCAGAACCATCACGAGAGTTTAGCCTTAATGGGTGTAGCATACTGCTACTGTTCTATTGGCCAAGTTGGGTCATTTAAGGTTCTAAGGTCGGTTGGTGCTTAATGACTCCTCAGAAGACCCATATTCTCCTCGTTGCAACACAAGGGATATCGGTACAGACCAAGGTGCCACACCAACGTAGCCACTGCTTCACCCATGTCGGTCTACGCCGGACAGGTCCCTCACAGCTTATGCTACCTAACAGGGTATCCCCAGATCCGAGTTAGGATCTATGTAACTCCCAAGACAGTCCCACAATAATAAAGCAAACAAGTCAAAGCAATTGAAAACACAGTGATCTTAGTCCTAAGGTACACCTCACTTTAATTATAAGTCCTCAGCAGAGTCGCCAGTTCTGTGATCGGTGGATCGGGAACTGACTGTTTAATGCTGGTTCGCGAAATGTCGCGGAAGCAAGAGTCGCCACCATCTTTTATTGTCTCCAACATGGAAAGGACAAAAGCACAGAAAAATTCCTTATGAAATAGTTTCTCGGTTCGGGAGGTAGATTTATAGAAAGGGAAGGTGTTAGCACCCTTTCTATCCATGGTTATCCATGGGCTCTTAGATACTTGCTCATTTGTGTTTTCAAAAGTGTTTGCTTTTCAGAGTGAGTGGGTTTGAAAAAGTTTCTTTGAAAGTTTCAGACCGACTCTTGTATCAGTCCTCAAGAGTGTTTGAAAATTTGTTTTTTTGAAAGCTTTTTGAAAAGTATCGGTGTGAAAAGAGTTTTTTTTTTTATTTGATTTGTTTTGAATTAGAGCAAGTATCTACGAGTCATCTACCTACCCTAAGGAATTAGGCTGTGTAAGAGTCCTTAAGATAGTGCCATCCCACCATTGAGAGGTAGGTAGCACCACCATTGGAGGTGTTCGGGTCAATTCGTTTGTTAGGGACAGTATGGTCACCAGAGCAACAGTAGGACACCTTAGAAGCTACCCTCATGCCATGTTCATGGACATGAGGACTTACTAAAATGTCCTATACTCGACGACCATGTTTCGAGGGGCAAGGCAACAGTAGGGCGTACCCTAAGAGTGGTGTGTGAATTGTGTGTCATTTTCAGTTATAGTTTATCTTGTCATGCATTGGGTGAGCTACGCTTTGATTTTTATTTGGGCCATTCATTCTTTCATGCAATAGTTAGCAGTTAAGGGTGCGGAAATTAAAGTGCGGAAAAATAAAGGTCTGACGCTATTACAAGGCGCGGGTCTATACATCGCCAAATTAACAAAGACCCGTTTTTTTAATAAGATGCGGAAAGTAAATGAAGTCCTAATTACTATTATAGAGCTTTGGGGCAAATACATTATATTTAAAAAGGAAATAAAAATAAACGTGCGAAAAGAAATTAGAATCGAGTGCGAGGGCGTTGGACCCTTTAAAGAAATTAAATTGAAATTACAAATTAATTAATTATTTAACGAAGAAAGGAAATTATTTTTTATGTTTTTTGTATTTAATGGAAATAAAGAGAATTAATTAAAATTAGAAATTAAATAAAACCCTAGTTCTAAATTGTTTTTAATTATTAAAGAAAAAGATTAAAGTTTTAACCTAATTTATACTAGTTATTTAATTACAAGTTTATTTACAAAATAATTAATAGTTAATAATAATAATAAGAAAAAAAAGAAATAGTTATTTGTTGAGAGAAAAGAATAAAAATGCTAAACCTAATTTCTACCCTTTTTTTAGTTATTTAGGAAAGAAACATTAAAATTTTAACCTAATGTTACTAAGTTAATTATTAAAAGGTTTATTTACAAAAAATATTAATGCATAAAATATTAAATAAACATTTTTTTATTTTCTTGATTTCTGATTTTACCATTGTGAAAATTATATTTTGTAAATTAAATAAAATAAAAGAAAAAAACAATTAAAATAAAAAGAAGAAAAAAAAAGAAAAAGAAAATGTGATGCAAACCATGGGGGTGTTGACCCTTTTTCGGAGGTGTCTTGGAAGTATTTTGGCCCATCAGAGTGAAGCCTGGTTGACTTTCAGAGATTGTGTGTGGGTCCATTGACCAGCGTGCATGGTGATCTTCCCATTCTGGCCATTAGATTGAAGTTGCTAGACATGTGGCAGGCTCAAGTATACGCGTACATGGTGGACCACTGGAGGGAAAGTGTACCTGAACACGTTACAAGAAAAATATAGGGAAATATGGGGGACCTGGGAATCGAACCCAGGTCCCAATGACTGCAAACCAGCGCATTTGCCAATTGAGCCAACGCGTTTATCTAATATTATTATGGAACGTGGATAACATATGTGAAAAAGCGCTGGTGGCCTGAAGCAAAACAAAAACGCGCTAAATTCAAACTGTCCAGTCTGGTTGAGACACGTCCACCTTCTTCTTCGTTTTACCTGAAAATACAAGACAGATAGCAGGGGTTTTAAACCCCCACTAACCCTAAACCTGAAAAATAGCGATTAGCGTATGGTCAAAAAGAAAAAGGGCGCGATGGGTGGATTCCGTTCGTTGGGAGGTCCTGATTCCAATAGTATAGGTTTGAATGGCCAATTGTTCCATATGAAAGAACCCTATTTCAGAGCTCCTGAAACCCTAAAATATGTCCATGGTAACTTTCTACACAGGCAGTCATTCTTCAATTGAATTGTGCCATTAGCTTCAGAATCATCAAGTTAGTGTAAATCAAACATTAAAAGTCATAAATAATGCATGGAAAATGGGATACGATTGTGAATAATTTTGAAAGAAAAGCGAATCTGTTCTACCAATTCCTTGTGCGTGGAGACTTGGTTTCGATTGGAATCCCTTCCTGGATGTGCTAGCAAGCTTTTGGAATAGTTTTTAGGCCTTGAAACAACCTCTAGATAGGTTTTCAGTTTTGAGATTTTTGTGAAAAAAGATGCAATGTGTTCTTTATCTTGCAGCGCAGCTTGTGTATTCCTATGCATTAGGTTTGCTTTGCCTATGTATGAGGAATGAATTAGGTCAGAAAAATCAAGCCCAAAGCCTTTGCATTGATGATTTTGAATATTTGATTTTCATGATCTTTTTTCAATCTTTTTCAATCCTTTCTTATGCCAATCATTTCCAATCATGGAAGATTCTTTCCCTTTTGGATGATACACGAATATTGAGTACATAAAGAGTGAATATGCTGCATAAAAAGATTTGAAAGGTGTCATTTGATATTTTTTCATATTTAATTTTAATTAAGTGAATTAATAATAATAAAAATTCAAATAATTAATCAAAATGAGAAAATAACTCCCTTGGATGTCAATGGGTCGTGCATAGCCTTTGGGTAATGATTCATGGAAGAAATTGAGGCCCATTAGCAATTTTGAGGCATTTGAAGCAAAGTTGACTTTTCAAAATTCCCAAATATTTCCCAATTTCCACAAGGCATATCTTGCTCAATTTTTAAGCTTTTATCATGTTCTTGGACATTTTGGAAAGGTCTTGAAGTCCTCTAACCAATGCCTTTTGTCCCATGTCATTTTGATTTACCAATCTCAAGTTATGGTCTTTGACTTAAAGTGCCTTTTTGTTGACTTTTGAAAATGTCCTATAATGTTGAGATTGATAACTTTTTGTGAGAGAATTTCTTGGACTTGAAGTGTGAAGATGAGTTGTAGGAAATGTCATTCTCTTAAAAATGAGCTTTGGATGGAATTTTTCTTATAAGCCATGTGGAAGTTATGCCTTGGTCAATTTGCAGTTGACTTTTTCAGCTGTCCAAAAATAGAAACTTTTGCATCTTGAGACTTTTTGAGCCATGCCTTGAGAATCATGATCAAGAATTGATCAAATGATGTTTGTGGCTTCAAAATAAGATGTTGACCAAAATTTTTGACTTTTGACTGTCAAATGACCATTTTGCCCCTGCAGTTGACTGTGAAGCAATTAGGGTTTTTGACTGTGCAATTTTGTGTTGTGAGTCTTGAAACTTGGCATGTGGATGCTTGACAATGTTTATAGGCATGTGGGACTTGATTGGACCCTTGGAAACTTCAATTTCTTTGCCAGAACCAAAACCCTAATTTTGACTGTTAGGAGGCCATTGGACTGTGCAACCCTTGGGAGATTTTGAAGCATGCTCTTAGCAAACCTTGGAGAATATGGGAGGGCAAATTTTGGGGTACAACAGCTGGAGGGACTAATATTCGTAACTGGGAAGACCTGGACGCTGCTTTCTACAAGCAGTATCAGTATAATGTCGATGATGCTCCCACCCGTACACAACTCCAAAGTATGTCTATGGGTTCGAGCAATGGTTTTAAAGACCATGCTCAGAAGTGGAGGGACTAAGCAGGAAGACTCCACCCCCCTGTCTGATAGGGAGTTAGTGGATATCTTTTTGGGTACCCTATCTGGTATGTTTTTCAATCATCTGATTGGAACCTCCTCAGCTTGCTTTACTGAGTTGATTTAGACGGGAGAAAGAGTGGAAGATGGGATTAGAAGTGGCAAGATTCAGAAGGATTCCTCTTTAATTTAAGAAAGAGTCGCCACCGACTTTTCTTTTATCCAACAAAGGAAAGGGTGAAAAGAACAGAAAAAGACCTTTTCGAGATGTTTTCTGAGTAAGGTGTTAGATTATGGAAAGGGAAGGTGTTAGCACATTTGCGAATGCAAATGCAAAACTGGTATTAAATAGTCAATTCTTCCACCGTATCACAGAACTGGCGACTCTGCTGGGGAAATATATAAAATTGGGGTTTACCTTAGAGTTAGTTCATTTTGAAACTGCTTTTTGTGCTTTGTTTGCTTTGCTTTTGAGGGCTTGTTTTGGTTGTTACTATATATCCTACCCCTGGATCTGGGGCACCTTATTAGGTAAGTAGCAATAAATCATGGAGGTTGTACGAAGTAAACCGATACGGACAAAGTGGTGGCTACGTTAGCGCGATACTTTGGATTGTACTAATGTTCCTTGAGTAAGTTAAGGATAACATTAGGCTTCCTCATAGTGTCACTAAGCTATAGCTGACCTTTAGAACATTTAATTGGCTCATCCTAGACATTACGAAGTAGTGAGATAACTAGCTTTGGTTCCGACCGAAGATTGGTTGATACTCGATACTACACTTATTGAGGCTGGACTTTCAGGATTTTTTGGCTGCAATACTTCGGTGTGGAGCTTAAACAATTTCTGAAGGGAAGGTCAGTGATATTGAGACTCCTTAGAACTCGGTTACTATTAATAGGACATGTTGAGCCAACTGAACATTCAAGAGGGTACTTACCTTAAAACATCATGCAAACCTTTGAACCTAAGGTATATTGTATGATTTTCTTGTGTTTATCTATGATTTTTTGCATAATCATGAAATCATAAACATCATGACATTCATATGTACTAATCATTTCAAGGACATGTTGGATTTACCTCTTTACTGTTTTATAGGATATGAATTCAGGTCGCAGAAAAACCATCCGGATTAACTTCACAGAAGTTCCTCCTAAGCTCAAGGTATTAGTCTTGAAAGTCCCCGAGGACTCATCATTCCACATAAGACATGGTAACTTGCTCAGTTTGGTTACCACCGGGTTTGACGAAGGATTGATGAGTGTCTTATTCCAGTTCTTCAACACTAAGCACCATTGCTTCAGATTCCACGATTATCAACTCGTGCCTACCCTGGAGGAATTCTCTAAGTTACTTGGTTTACCTGTATTGGAGCGAGTACCTATCACTGGTTTAGAACAAGACCCAGCTTCTGAAGATTTTGCCGTAGCTTTGCACTTAAAGCCATCATACATTGAGCCTAATTGGGATGCTATAAGTTATCATGCCTTCGAAGATGTATTAGCCCTATTGATCTATGGGTTGGTGTTGTTTCATAATTCAGATAAACTTATAGATGTGAATTCCATCAACGTCTTTCTTGCTCATAATCCTGGTCCTACATTGATCGGGGATATCCTACATTCTCTCAATACTCGTACTTTGAAGAAGAAAGGAACTCTCATATGTTGAACCCCTATGCTATATAGGTGGTTTATTTCGCACCTTCCTCGGTCAGCAATGCATAATGATTTAGGCTTAAGGTGGAGTCAAAGATTAATGTCTCTCTCACTCCGACATTTTTTAATGTCCTCGCTCTCAAGAAGACATCTCTTTTATTGGTCGCTGCGGAGAATTTCCTAATGTGCCACTCCTAGGCATTAGGGGAGGCATCACCTACAATCCTTCTTTAGCACTACATCAGTTTGGCTATGCACGGAGAGATGGTCCACCAGATATGCTCATTCAGCGTATTGTCTTCAACTACTCAAATGATTTGCAAAATTATCATTAGATGTTCATCCGCGCTTGGCGCATTATTAAGAAGACTGATAGTAAGACTTTGGGGCGCAAGAACTCCATCCCTTTGGAACATTACCTCAAATGGGTGCGAGCTCGAGCCCAAAGTACTATGATGCCATACAATGCCATCTTACTAGTGATCTTGGAACCTGTTGTTCAAGGGGGCGAGTCCCGCATTATTCTCCATCCTGATATGCCAACCAACTTCGAAGAGTTGCAAAAGTCTTGGATCTAGCTCAAGGGAGAATAAGATATTTTTGAGGCTCAATTCTATGCAAGTGATAAGAAGGTGCTTGAATTAACAAAACGACTTCATGAACAGAGGAACCTCAACACCTACCTCAACA
The DNA here is from genome assembly GCA_948472305.1 of Vicia faba. Classification (NCBI taxonomy): domain Eukaryota; kingdom Viridiplantae; phylum Streptophyta; class Magnoliopsida; order Fabales; family Fabaceae; genus Vicia; species Vicia faba. The sequence continues at coordinate 1,396,649,632 of OX451737.1, read as the reverse complement.
CAAAGAGGAAGCACCCATGGGAGACTTAGGAATTTCCTTTCATTATCTATCCCTGTGTAATCTTTTGTTTCTTTAAAAACTTGCTAATAAAAGGTTTTGTTTCTTGTTTTGTTTAAAAGAGCTTAAATCCAATAAGGTCCTTGAAAACATTCCATAAGCATATCATGCATCTCATCGCATAGGTAGGTTTTAAAGCAGGGTTCTTATCTTCTTCGTCGTTTATTTCAGCAAGTAAAGAAATGGCTCTTGAACAAAACACAAGGATCTCCAGGCACAAAACGCCCAGTTCCAGCAAATGATTGTGGCTCTAGCTAAAGGACAGGAAGATCTGAAATCCATCATACTGAAAGATAAAAAGAAGAAGCCAAAGGAACTAGTCGGGGTAGTGAACTTGAGAAGAAGGATCAGAGTACCAGTGTGGAGAGCTTCTGAGCTGGTAACTTCATCAAAGGAAGGAGACAATCAAGATAAGGAAACAAGAGAGGAAGACTCCAGTACAAAGGAATCTGATGATGAATCTGACTACGATGAGGAGCAGTATCCTCCTGCTGATGAAAAATACAAATAGTTGGAGGATCGTCTGAATGCAATGGATATCCAGAAGGTAACGGGTTTGGATTTTGAAGAAATGGGTTTTGTTTCTGGGGTTGTCATCCCGCAAAAGTTCAAGGTTTCGGTGTTCGCAAAATATGATGGGGTCTTATGTCCCAAGATGCATCTTCGATCATATGTGAGGAAGTTTCAGCTTCACACTGTAGACAAGGACTTATGGGTCCACTTCTTTTAGGACAATCTATCTGGGACTCAACTAGAATGGTTCTATCAGCTGGAGGGGACTAATATTCGTAACTGGCAAGACTTGGAAGCTGCTTTCTACAAGCAGTATCAGTATAATGCCGATGTTGCTCCCACCCGTACACAACTCCAAAGTATGTCTATTGGTTCGAGCAAAGGTTTTAAAGACTATGCTCAGAAGTGGAGGGACTTAGCAGAAAGACTCCATCCCTCTCCTGTCTGATAGGGAGTTAGTGGATATCTTTTTGGGTACCCTATCTATTCTATTTTTCAATCATCTGATTGGAAGCTCCTTAGATGGCTTTACTGAGTTGATTTTGACGGGAGAAAGAGTGGAAGATGGGATTAGAAGTGGCAAGATTCAGAAGGATGCCTCTTCAATTAAGGGAAAAAGACCTTTCGTAGGAAAAAAGGAGGTCAATGCTATTTACAATCAACAAGTCAGGGCAGAACCTAGCGTCGTCCAATGGTAGGGGTTGTTATGATATCTAAGCCTACAACTACTCAACAACGAAATAATCAGCCTAGAGCAGAAAGACCTGTAAGAAAATTCACTCGGATAAATATGAATTAGTCTCAAGTATTGCCTCATCTACTGAAATCCAATCTGGTTACCTTGAGGGAAGCTCCCAAGAATCCCAACACCGCATCTCCTCGCTACAACCCAAATGCTCGTTGTGCTTACCACTCAAAAATTCCAGGTAATGATACAAATGACTGATGGGCCTTGAAAAACAAGGTGCAAGACCTTATTGAGGCGAATGAGATTGAATTTGTTGCTCCCGAGATTCCCAATGTTATAACTGCTCCCATGCCCAAGCACGACCGTGGTGTTAATGTTGTTGATGAAGATACATTTATTACTTCTGTTGAGGAACTTGTTACTCCTCTCATGACTGTTAAGTGGAATTGTTTTCAAGTCGATTTATTTCCGGGTTGTGGTGAAAATTGCCATTTGTGTTCATCTCTATCGACTGGTTGTTTTTTGTTGAAAGCAGGTGTTCAGCGCCTAATGGATGATAAAGAGATCTTATTTGAGAAGACTCCTGTCACAACTGTTTCTTCTAAGGATGTTTCAATTATAACCATTTCTGCCAATCCTCCTAGGGTCTCCACCAAAAGACCCGTCAAGATTACATCTGCTCTAAAGTTGGCTCCTCTGATCATTACTATGTCAGGGCCAATCTCATACTCCTCGGACAAGGCTGTTCCTTGGAACTATATGGATGACGTCTATTACCACAGTGTCAAGCAATACCTGTTGGCTGCTTAAGACCAAGTCTATGAAAATACTGATCCCGACATTGGCAACATCGTTGGGACCAACAAAATAACAAGAAGTGGAAGTGTGTTCTCCCATGAGATTTCTCCTCCAAAAGTTGTTATTATTCTTGTGATAATTCCTACAGTTGTTCCTGTTGATACTACCACCATAATTCCTGTGATTACCCATGTTTCCACCCCTATCACCGAGTCGGCCGAGACTCGGGGCAAAGACATATTGATTGAGTCTGTCCAGACGAAGGCGCATTTAGAATCTATTCCAGAGGCTTCCAAGAAGGAAATGGAAGAAATCTTGAAGATAATAAAAAAGAGCGACTACAATGTGGTCGAACAGCTGTGGAAAACCCCTTCTAAGATTTCTATGTTAGCCTTAATTGTGCTCCGAAGCTCATGCAAAGGCTTTGGTGAAATCCCTCAAGACCTCCCATGTGCCACAAGAAACCTCCGCTGACCAATTTGAAGGTTGTGTGGCCAGTTTGACAGCTGATAATTGTTTTGGTTTTTGTGATGTTGATCTGACACCCAGAGGAAGAAAACATAATGATGCACTGCATGTCTCCATTGAATGCAGGGGCACTACTTTGTCCCATATTCTAGTAGATATTGTTTCATCATTGAATGTGTTGCCTAAGAAGGCTCCGAACAGATTAAACTGTGAGGGTTTGACCCTGAAGCCTAGTAACATTGTAGTGAGGGCCTTCGATGGTTCTAAAATAATGGTGCACGGGGAGGTGGACATCCCCGTAAAAGTTGGTTCTCATACCTTTGACTCCAACTTCTACGGGATGGATATCAGACCATCATATTCTTGTTTGTTGGGTCGCCCTTGGATCCATGGGGTTGGAGCTATTACTTCCACTCTGCATCAGATGTTGAAGTACCTGGTAAAAGGAAAGATTGTCACGGTGCATGGTGAAGAGGAGTACATGGTAAGCCACCTGAACTCTTTCAGGTATGTGGAAATGGATGGCGAGTTCATCCAGACTCCTTTCCAGAACATAGAAGAGGTGCCCCAGACCATGGCTGCAACTGAGATTGTTACCAATCCTCCAAAGATCAACAGACCTCCCTTGAAAATGGATTCTCTCAAGGACGCCAAAGCAGTTATTGAAGAAAGTGCGTGTACCATTTGGGGCCAACTCCCTGACATTCCATACAAATCTGATAAGTTTGGCTTGGGTTTCTCTTCAGGGGCTCAAAGGGTTGTTCGTCATGCTTGTGCTGGAGGACCTCCACTACGTATCAGCAACCATGGGGTCAATGCTTTAGAAGACAATGATGATGACTATGACATGGATAAATGGATCTTCCCTACTACCAACGGTGGACCCAGTAACTGGACAACTAAAGACTTTGTACCAATTACTTTTATTCAGAAGTAATTGTCTTTTTGTTCTTCAGATATGTAATAATTAAACAATATAAACTCTATGGCCATGTGTCTTACCCGGAGCACAATGGTTTATTTGTGAGGGTTATCATGTTTTAATCTCATATGTCATTAATAAAGCATTGGACGTTTTGCATACAAATTTTGTGCTCTCTGTTTTTCTTTTCTGCTTTTTACTTTGCCAATACAGCTATGCTCTTACACACACTCACGTATAAAACTGCAGATCCATATCCACTCTGGATCCCATTATTAACAGTTCTGATATTGTCGGTTATGACTTTGAAAGTCCGATCTACCAAGGAGAGGACAAAGGTGAGGAAGACTGTTACAGCAGGAAGAAAGGGCTATACAGCCTCATGAAGAGCCAGTTGAGACATTAAATTTGGGCACAAAAGATGACAGAAAAGAAGTCAAGATAGGTGCAAATTTGGAGCTTAGTGTCAAACAGCGTTTGATTCAGATGTTGCATGATTATGTTGAGATATTTGCCTGGTCATATGAAAACATGTCGGGGTTAGATATTGATATTGTGGTTCATCGTCTGCCAACTAAAGAAGATTTCCCTCCAACAAAGCAGAAAGATCATCGTATGCGCCCTGAAATGTCGGAGAAGATCAAAGAAGAAGTTATGAAATAGTTTAACGCTGGGTTCTTAGCTGTCACCTCTTATCCACAATGGGTTGCTAATGTAGTTCTGGTGCCTAAGAAAGATGGTAAAGTACGGATGTGTGTGCACTAAAAAGATTTGAACAGGGCGAGCCCCATAGATAACTTCCCGCTTCCTCACATTGATATTCTGGTTAACAACACCGCACATCATAAAGTCTTTTCCTTCATGATGTCACCAGAATACATGGAGAAGATAACCTTCGTCATACAATGGGGCACTTTCTGTTACAAAGTGATGCCATTTGGGTTGAAGAACGATGGAGCAACCTATCAGCGAGCTATGGTAGCTTTGTTTCACGATATGCTTCACCATGAGATAGAGGTCTATGTTGATGACATGATAGTCAGATCTGAAACGGAAGAAAAGCACCTTGACCACTTGCAAAAGCTGTTTGATAGACTGAAGACGTACAAGTTCAGGGTAAATCCGAACAAGTGCGCCTTCGGGGCAAGGTCTGGTAAACTCTTAGGTTTCATCGTCAGTGTGAAGGGTATTCAGGTAGACCCTGCAAAGGTAAAAGCTATATAAGAGATGCCGGCTCCTTGCACTGAGAAGGAAGTTAGAGGTTTCTTGGGACGACTAAATTACATTGCTAGGTTCATTTCCCATCTGAATGCTACTTGTGAGCCAATCTTCAAACTCCTGAAGAAAAATCAAGTGGTAAAATGGAATGACGAATGCCAGACTTCCTTCAAGAGAATCATGGAATACCTTCAAGAGCCTCCAATTCCGATGCCTCCGATTGAAGAAAGACCTTTGATAATAAACTTAACGGTGTTAGATAATTCAATGGGGTGTGTGATGGGGCAGCATGACGAGTCTGGTCGAAAAGAGCATGCAACATACTACCTTAGGAAAAAATTTACCGACTATGAAACAAGATACTCATTGCTCGAGAAAACTTGATGTGCTTTGGAATGGGCTGCTCGCCGACTAAGACAATATATGTTGACTCACACTACCTTGTTAATATCTAAGTTGGATCCGATCAAGTACATCTTCGAGAAACCCGCTCTCTCCGGAAGAATAGCAACATGGGAAATGATCTTTACCGAATATGGAATCCAATACACAACCCAAAAAGCAATCAAGGGAAGTGTATTAGCTGATTATTTGGCTCATCAGGCCGTGGATGACTACCAATCCATGAACTTTCCCGGATGAGAATATTATGTTAGTGAGTGACTGTGAAGAACCTGGACCAGATGAAGGGCATGAGAAAGGATCCCGATGGACTATGGTTTTTGACAGAGCTTCCAACGAACTCGGCAATGGCATTAGTGCTGTAATCATATCTCCCAAGGGCTGTCATACTCCTTTCACCGACAGACTATGTTTCAACTGTACCAACAATATGGCTGAGTATGAAGCATGCATCATGGGTCTCAAAGCTGCTATTCACCTGAGGATCAAGCTCTTGAGTGTTTTCGGAGATTCAACTTTGGTAATAAGTCAAATCAAAGGAGAGTGGGATACGAAGCACCCTAATCTCATCCCTTACAAAGATCATGTGCTGACGTTGCTTCCACATTTTGGAGAAGCTACCTTCGAACATTTTCCAGCAGAAGAGAATCAGTTAACAAACATGCTAGCTACTATGTCATATATGTTCAAGGTCAAGTGGGATAATGAGGCTCCTCAGATCACTATTGAGATATTGGATGAACCAGCATACTGCTATGAGATTGATACTGAAGAGGTAACAGACAAACCTTGGTTCCATGAAGTGAAAAGGTATCTCGAGGCTCAAGAATATCCTGATGGGGCATCTGTCAATGATAAAAAGTTTCTAAGAAGGTTCTCCACAAAGCTCTTCCTCAATAATGGAAGCGTATACAAGTGAAACCATGACTCTACTTTACTTCGGTGTGTAGACAAGAGTGAAGAAGAGAGGATTATGGAAGATTTACACGAAGGTACCTTTGGCACCCATTCTAGTGGACACACCATGGCTAAAAAGATCCTACGGGCAGGATATTACTGGTCCACTATGGAAGCAGACTATTATCAGCATTCTCGAAGTTGTCACAAATTCCAGATCTATGTTGATAAAGTGCGTGTACCTCTGGTTCCCTTGAACGTCTTGACGGATCCCTGTCCCTTTGCAATTTTGGGCATTGACATGATCTGAGAGATTAGACCTACCGCTACCAATGGGCATCGCTTCATCCTAGTGGTCATTGATTACTTCACGAAGTGGGTTGAGGCTGCCTCTTTTGCTACTGTTACCAAGAATGTTGTGGGGCGGTTCATCAAGCATAACCTTATCTGCCGATATGGTATTTCAGAAAGAATCATCACAAATAATGGTACAAATCTCAACAATACTATGATCACTGAACTCTGTAATCAATTTAAAATCTAGTATCATAATTCTTCCCCTTACCGGCCAAAGATGAATGGCTCAGTGGAGGCTGCTAACAAGAACATTAATAAAATCATACAGAAGATAACAATGACATACAAAGACTGGCATGAGATGTTACCATTTTCTCTTCATGGTTACTGCACCTCAGCAAGAACGTCAACAGGGGCAACACCTTATTCTCTGGTGTATGGTATGGAGGTTGTCCTACCTATTGAGGTTCAGATCCCTACTTTGAGAATCATGAAGGATGCAAGTTTGAACGAATATGATTGGATCTAGACTCGACTTGACCAACTGAATCTGATTGATGAGAAAAGGCTTGTTGTTGTCTGTCATGGTCAGATGTACCAAAAACCAATGATCATGGCTTTCAACAAAAAGGTCAGACGTCAGGTATATCAAGTGGGTGATCTAGTAATCAAGCACATCATACTGCCACAAGGTGATTCCAGGGGTAAATGGACTCCCACATACGAAGGTCCATTTGTAATTAAAATCATATTTTCTGGTGGAGCCATGATTCTAACCACCATGGGTGGTGACGACCTTCCTCATCCTATGAATGCGGACATAGTGAAAAGATACTACGCATGAATAAAGACCTGCTAGGTTGATTGACCTAGGAAAAAATTAGGGATAAATACAAAAAAAATTTGTACACCCGACAAGTCGAAAACTTGAGAAGGCGGCTTGGGAAAAAGGGTATCCCGGTGGACCGAAAACCCGAAAGGGCGGTCCAGGCAAAAGTTAGGTATTTAAAGCGTACAACTATGTCCCATTGGATCACCTTGCGACCAGACTTCGGTATCAACTATCAAGCTCAATCGGTACCAATCAATCCAGTCAGCTTCGGACAAGTAGCAAAGTGATGAGACGCTCAGAGACATAAGGGAAATAGCAGAATTGAAACTCGATGGGATTATTACAAATAGTTGTTTCTCTTTGTACACTATTTTGTATAGTTTTTATTTTCACGACGGCGTTCTCCTACTAGAACGTCAGCCTCTTTGTACAAAAATGTCTGTTATAGGAAAATTTCAAAATCAATGCAAATCATTTCTTTGAAAGTACAAAACTATTTGTTTTCTATTTTTATGCTTTGTTTTGCAAAAACGTCCAGTGATTATTTTTGACATATGCATTTGAATATGATTACTGTTTACAAATACTTTAATAAGAAACAGAAAGATAATTGCTAGTGACTTTAAGAAACAGGGCAAAGTCTAAAAAAGGCCATTTGTAGTCCTGACAGTTACTCTTTCCAGCAGGTACAGGGACCAAAAACGTCTTGAGACAAAGCCATCGCTACATCCTTGGAATACGAACCAATGATGGCTATGTTCCCCACGGGGTGGAAACAACCAAAGTTGTGATCTCTTCTTCCCCAAGTAGGAATTACCTCCTCCAGCAAAGTTCCCTCATATAGGTTACCTCAAAGATCCCCAACTGAGTTTTTACAAATCTCAAGAAGTTTATAAAGCCTTATCCTTTGGTAGAGTTCATTTCTCTAGCTCCGAAAGTTTATCCCCCAACAGAGTTTTTTCCTCTACACCAGTAAATTCTTCCAACAGAACATCTTTCCCCCCGCAGAGTCATTCTCAAGCAGGAGTTAGAGATCCCCGAAAGAATATCCTCAAACGGAAAGAGGAAATCCCCATCAAATCATATCCATTCATCATCCCCAGCGAAAATGAAAGAATTACTTTCCTCATCTACTAAACAGCAGTCTGGAATTCAGCTTCCTAGTACTCTCTAGCAGCAGTCAGGGATTTACTTTCCCAGACTAGGAGATATTGCGACAGTATTCCATATTCATACATCATGGCATACACATACACATCACATGCAGCATAATCTCATTTATTTTGAGAACATCATTACACAATGCACCTCATACATCATGAAATAGCATACGACTAACTCTTTAACCTTTCTGGACAGATCAAATCAACAAATACCGTTGACCACTTATATGACATGTCAGTCTTCTCAGAGGCTATGTTTGACGAGGGGTTATTTCAGTATGTTCCTCAGAGAGATCATTCTCAAAATACCTTCCTCTGGTTCAGTTAAATCAACACTAATATTTTTCCTATTTCTATTCAAGTTAAAGATAATTCAAGACCTTTTTCTGGTTCAGTTAAATCAACACTAAGATTTTCCTGTTTTCTATTCCAGTTGAAGACAACTCAAGACCTTTTTTTGGTTCAATTAAATCGAAACTAAGATTTTTCTGATTCCCATTCCATTCAAAGTTAATTCAAGACCTTCTCTGGTTCAGTTAAATCGACACTAAGATTTTCCTGATTTCTATTCCAGTTGAAGACAATCCAAGACCTTTTTCTGGTTAAATTAAATTGACACTAAGGTTTTTCTCATTCTTATCCAATCAAAGATAAATCAATACCTCTGCTGGTTCAGTTCAAATCGACCATTGATTTATTACTGATTCTTTTCTGGTAGATACTTTCTCTGGTTCGGTTAAGTTGAACCTAAGATTTTCTGATTCTTATCCAGTTAAAGATATTGTAAAGCCTGGAGTCCGACCAAATAGCAGTTTATTAATTACTATGAAGCCTGGACCCGACCAGATGATAGTATAACCTATGACACTGAAGCCTAGACTCGACTAGATAACGGTATACCTCAGATTCAAGTTGAAGCCTAGACCCAACCAGATAACAGCTTAACTTCTTCAAACCGCTGAAGCCTGGATACAACCAGATAACAGTTTAATGTCTACAATTACTGCAAATCCTAGAACTGACCAGATAGAAGTTAATTTCATATTCCCTAATAAGTTGCTGTGAAGCCTGGAATACGACCAGATAGCAATCAATCTTATTGTCCTTAATAAGTCGCCGTGAAGCCTAGATCCCGACCAGATAACAGCTCGTTTTCAAGAGATAACTCCCCAATAGAGTAATGGACAACTGAAGCTCCTAGACTTTATTCCCCTAAAACATTCCCCAGTAGACTCCTTCTTAGACAACCGGAACATGAATCCCCAGAAAGCGATTTCTTATGAAGTCAGCATCTACTTTGGATGGAATCTCTAAGCCCATCTCCGACGACTCTCCGTCGTGTTCTGTGGATGGCATCTTTAAGCCCATCTCCGACAGTCTTCTGTCTTCTTTTCCAAATAGCATTTGTAATCCCATTCCCGATATTATTCACCAATAATATCACTTCAGACGAGTGCAAATTTCTGGGCACTCCAGTGTTCAATCATCTTCTACCTTCAGATCACGAAAGGCAGACAAGCCAATCTACATCCCCGTGTCCATGAAGATTAAACAGGGGCAACTGTTGTACCCCAAAATTTTCCCTCCCTTTTTACTCCACACATGCCCATTGAGGTCCCCAACTTGCCCAAGAATTGACCAGACAAATTCTCCTCCTAAGGCAATGAACCCCCAACTAGGGTTTCAATTTTCATCAATATGGTTGAGCTTCAAAGGTCTCAAATTCTTTCCATGGTCCTAAAATTCCTTCAAGAATGTCCATGACAACTTGCATGCCTTGCACAATAAGTTTGCTCAATCAATTGCTCAAGTATTGGAAAATTAACTATGCTAGGTCAAAAGTCAACTATGGCCCATGTACAGTCAAACGTCAAGATTTTTGGCCAACATCAACATTTTGAAGTGATATCCATCATTTGATCAAGGGTTGATCAGGATTCCTCAATAAATGCTCCTAATTCATCAAAAGTCAAGAGTTGCTAAATAAGGGTTTCTATAGAAGAAGTCAACCAAAATTTGACCAAGCATAGCTTTCTCATACTTTATCATAAAATTTCCCACCAAAGCTCATTTTGAAGAAAACCCAATCCCCTAAAACTTATCTTCAGCCCAAAAGTTCAAGACATTCACCATTTTAAGGATATAAGCTCATACATTACATGTCATTTTCAAAAAGTCAACAAAAGCCACTTTTTTCCAAGACCTTTTACATCAAGATAAAATATTCAAATGCAAAATTTATCAAAATAGAGATTGAAGTAGACATCTTGTGCTTTCCAAAAAGTAAAAGATCATCATGATGAGATAAAAATTGAGCAATTTATGGCTTTCCCAAGTTGGGAAATTTTTGGAAATTTCAAGAATGGTGCATTGAGCAAATTTGAATTTTTGAGTCAATGGCCTAACTTTTTAAGGTTCAAATATCTTCCTAAGGTTATAGAGGACCATTAATATTATTTTTGCATGGCCTTTCATTTTCTTCCAATTTTTTACATATTTATTTTAATTTATTTCAAATAAATATAAAATAAATGGTACAAAATTATTGGAAATGGACTTAGGCATTTGGGTTGTTGCTTTGGCTTGCTTAGAGGCCCAAGGATTCGTGCATAAGTGACCAGATTAACTGAACATCAAAAAATGGCATGAAAGCTTCATTTTGGTAACTTTTCAAATTGGTGATTATAGCATTAAACCCTGGCATTATGGGATGATCTTTTCCATTCAATTGTGTCTCCTCCATCTACACTATAAGTACATCACTCTAGCAAGCCAAATTCACGCACACAGTACTTGGAGAATTGTTGCACATTTTACACAAAAAACTTAAAAATTGTCAAACTCGAATTACAAGTTCCAGCTTGTTTTAGTCCCCGACAAAGGCTAAAATACATTCCTGGGAGTCCCCTGGAACGTTTCCAACCGTCACCAAGTCCTAAAACAGCCTAAAGCGCATCACCAACACCTCACAGTTTGTGCCCTTTTTTGAATCTTGATTTGTTGGATTTATGTAATATAAGCACATTTTAATCATGCATTACTGACTACTCTTTTGTTTGTAAGCTATCTATATGGTTGGATTTGGGTTTTGATGCAGGGATCGAGTACCACCATTTTTAGGGTTCCAAGCTTAGAATTGGGGTTTATGGAAATAGCCAAAATTAGGCCTAACCAAGGGTCTCTTTATGCTCAGGAAGTTGAGGCCAATTCATCCATGGCCTAACCATGAATTTATCATGCGTATTGTTGTTGTTTTTTTAGTTACAAGTGCTATAGTGACAGACAAAAACGGCCATTATAGGTCCAGGTCTAAAACGACAGATGAAGGAAGAAGATGAATGTGTGGCAGCCCCTCACTGGGTAATTCAAATCCACACGCACATTTTTATTTATTTTTATAATCATTATTTTCTTTGCATTATATTCTTTTGATGTGTTTGGTATAACAACTTGAACATCCAGCCCAGTTGGTAAGAAGCGCGTTTATAAGGGAAGGGACCTGGGTTTGAATCCCAGGTCCAGCGTTATGTTTATTTAACGTTTATTGATTACATATCCAGTGCTTTACCTTTCAAGCATTTACCATACGCCCTCCAGCTCCAGCTAGTGGATGATGATGAGGCCATGTCTAAGATACCCCAAATGTGTGGAACACCATCGACACTAAGAAGCTGCCTCCACAGGATCTTAGGATACCTGTGCTATCTATTGGGCCCAACGTTTTTTTTAACAACACACTCCCTAGTTTGATTTTGACAGCCAGGCCCTTTTGTTATTTTCTTTTTCTTATTCTTTTTAGTATTTTATTTTCATTTAATTTTTTTTAATAATAATCTAAAAATAATACTAATTAGATTTAGGATTTTTTTTTAATTTATAAACTAATTAATTTAATTATCTTGACTTATTTTTATCAATTTAAAATCAACTAGACATAGGTTAATTTAATTCAAATATTTTTCTTAATAAAAAAAAACCTAAAATAAAATATAATAGACTTAGTTTTATTTCTTAAATCAGTTTTTTAATTTAACTAGATTAATTATTTCAACTTTACATTATTAATTTTAAAATCAATTAGACTTAGGTTCATTTTAATTTAAATTATTTTCTTAATAAAAAATACAAAAAATATTAGAATTAGGATTTATTTCCATTCAACTGTTATTTTCTTAATTAAAATTAAATTTAGAGTTAATTGTTTTCTTAACAAAACCAATTTTTTTATTTATTTAGAATTTGTTAGGTTTTTTAGATGTAATATTGATTTCGCGCGCGTTTATTTTTGTTTTCGCATTTCATATAAATATTGCAACTGATCATGGATGTAATAGTTTTAGATTTAAAATTCCGCACTTTATTTCTTACAGTTATATTGTATCTCTCTTAAAGCCATCTAATAGTTTATGATTTATTTTTCTGCATTTTATTTTCTGCACATTTACTGCTTTATTATTTTTCTATATTACTGTTAGTAATTAGGTGTGTATGGAAAGACTGTAAATTAAAACGATAACAAATTTAATAATTCAAGATAAATAACTGAACTTAACACATATGCACATATGCACCTCTAGGGTATCCCCACTTTGGTTGCCTTCGGTAAAACAGCCATGTCCCTCGAGAATGGGTATGCTTTAGCAAAGACCCATAAATCAAAAGATCATAGTCCCTCGATGACCCTTACAGTCTTGCCTTTTGGTAAATGATCTCGTCCCTTAAGCAAAATTGCTAAAGCGTCTCCATATGTTGCCTTTATGACTGTAAAACGTCCCTTCGATTGTCCCTCAATATCTAACGATAAGGCTACCTACTCACTAATAGTAGGATAGCATTGTCTAAAAGAAAAGATGAAAAGAACGACCCTTTTCGAGTAACAAAGTAGATAGTTATTAGAAGTTTGCTCAAACATCTTACACTTACACAAAAACTGCTTTTCAAAAACAATTTCAAAAATATTTGTATACTTTCTCCACTATCCCGAGAAACATTACAAAGTTCGCGGTACTAAGGCGTTTTCAAAACATTTTCAAACACAAAGCACAAAGGTATTTTAAAAATGAGCAAACCTCTAAGAGCCCGTGGGAAACCACGGATTGAAAGGGTGCTAACACCTTCCCTTTCCATAATCTACCCCTCTTACTCAAAAAACATCTCGAAAAGGTCTTTTTATGTTATTTTCACCCTTTCCTTTGTTGGATAAAAGAAAAGTCAGTGGCGACTCTTACTTACCGCACATTTGCGAACACAAGCACAAAACTAGTATTAAACAGTCGATTCTCCCACCGTATCACAACCTTTATTAATCTGTAAACTTTCGACTCCTTCGCTTTGACGTCGAAGCCTGGTGGTTGAGTAACATAGACTTCTTCTTCCAATGGGCCATTCATAAATTCTAACTTCACATCAAGTTGGTGCATTTTCTATCCTCTACATGCAGTTATCGAAACAACAATCCTGATTGTTTTGATCCTAGCAAAAGGTGCATATACTTCATCGAAGTCAATACCCGGTTTTTGTAGAAAACCTCTGGCCACCAATCTTGCCTTATACTTTACAATCTCACCATTTGGCCTTTATTTCACCTTGTAGATCCATTTCACATCGATTGGTTTCTTGTTGGTTCTTTCGACAAGCTCTCAAGTCTTGTTCTTCTCAATGGCTCTAAGTTCTTCTTTCATGGCTTCACACCAATTCAAATTGCTCAAGGCTTCGCCCAAATTAATTAGTTCTTCTTCGGCCATCATCATGGCTTCTTCGATTAAGTTACCATCTGCATCAATTGCTTGATCTGGAAACCTCTCATATTAAATTATCCTAGTCGGCTCAGTTCTTGTTCCTGTGGATCTTCTTTCATTTTGCACATGTGGTTCTTCATTTTGACTTGTCGAAGCTTCGCTCTCTTCATCTTCTTCAAACACAGTTGTGACTGTGTCTGATTCATGTCGATCTGAACTTCGACTCCAATCCCATCCTTTGCTTTTGTCTAAAAGAACATCTCTACTGATCACTAGTTTATCTTCAATTAGTGAATACAACTTGTATGCACCATTCGAATTATAACTTATGAGCACCATGACTTCACTTTGATCATCCAACTTCTTTCTCAATTGTTCAGGTACATGCCTGAAACACATTCATCCAAAAATTCTAAGATGACTTACATTTGGCTTCGACCATGTCTAAGCCTCATGCGGTGTCTTTTCGACCATCTTCTTCGTTGGGCATATATTTAGAATGTATACTGTTGTCAAAGCTGCTTCAGCCTAAAATCTCTTAGGCATATTCTTAGATTTCAACATACATCTTGTCATGTTTATTACACTTCTATTCTTTCTCACAGCTATGCCATCACGATGAGGCATATATGGTGTAATAACCTCATGCTCTATACCTTCCTCATTGCAAAATCTAGCAAATTCAGAAGAAGTATATTCACCACCACCATCAGTTCTTAACTTATTCAATTTGCAGCCACTTTGTTTCTCAGCATGCAACTTGAACTTATTGAACTGTGTGAATACCCCAATCTTCCTTTCAATAAGGTAAATCCACATATTTATGGCAGATTCATCAATGAAAGTAAGGAAATACTTGTTACTTCCATTGGACTTTACTTTAATGGGTCCACACACATCTGAATGAACCAGTCCAGTTTTGCCTTGATTTTATAGGCAAGTCACGTTTGAATGCCTTTCTTTCCTATTTAGCTTTGCAGCATTCCTCACATATCTTCTTTGTTTCCTTCACATACGGCAACCCAAGCACCATTCTTTTCTGATTGAGCATACATAAACTCTTGAAGTTTAGATGTCCATACCTGTGATGCCGTAGCCAGATCTTGTCTTCTCTTGTAGTTGAAGCAATACATTTGTTATTTGACGTGTTGATTTTAACCCTGGATGTTTTCTTCTCCGCCAATGGTGCTTTCCTTATTAGCCTCCTATCAGCCTGATATACCTTCATCTGATTATTTTCCAACTTCATATTGAAGCCTTTTGCATGTAATTGACCTACACTTATCAAGTTACTTGTCATCAAAGGTACATATATAACTTCAGTGATAGTAGCCTTTCCACCATCCTTCCTAATAATCGAAATATCTCCTTTACCACCTGACTTGATATGCCTGCCATCTATGAACTTTATCACCTTTTCGAATGATTCATCTAACTTGGTAAACCTGTTTTTATTTCCAATCATGTGGTTTCTACATCCTGAATCTAGATACCGCATTTTGTTTTTCTTAGTGTTCGACTGAGTGTTCACCAGCAACAACACATCATCAGAGTCACTACTTCTAGCTCGTGCATATTGAGCTTCATCACTATCTTCCAACTTTGCAACTTTCTTTCTTCAAAAATCTCTAGCATAGTGGCTAAAACCTTGACAATTGTAACATTGCACCTCTTTTGTGTCAACTTTCTTCCCAGAATACTTGTTGCCCACTCCTTTCAAATTAGTATTCTTGCTTAACTTCTCATCACCAACAAGATTCTTCGCTGCTTCGATTTCTCTTTTCCATCTTTCTTGCTGAATCTTGATTGCAATGCTTGTTCATCTTCTTTCTCCCTTTTTGAGTTTCTTTGTTGCAGCCTCATTTCATGAGACTCCAAAGAAGCTTGAAGTTCTTCCAACTTCATCTCAGATAGATTCTTGGCCTCTTCAATTGTTACAATAAAGTAATGAAAAACTTCAATTATAGATCTCAATGAAGAAGTGAAAAACACAAGAATGGCGGTTGAATTGTAAAACTTGAAATCAAATGTAGACAACACGTTATTTTTATCCTGGTTCGTTTGATCTCAAACTACTCCAGTCCACCCGTCAAGGTGATTTCGCCTCTCTCCAACGAGGTCTTAATCCACTATATTCAACTGAATATTACAACTGCTTTAACAACTGCTAAAGCCTTCTTGAGTCTAAACCACAGACCGGTTTCTCAAGGAAATTCTTTCTTACAGATAAATGAATACTATGTGTGTTGAATGTTTTCTACAAAAACTTTATATCACAACTGTGATAATACACAAATTAAGCTTATGTGAAACTAGGATGCTATAACTATAGAGTAAGCAATTTGAGAGATATAGCAAGCTGTATTAGTGAGGATGAAGATGATTTGCGCTTTATGCGTGTAAAGAGTTGTAGAGCATTAGCCAAATAATTTCTCACTGACTTGTTTATATAGCCTTGGAAAAGATATGTTGTAGTCAATTATTCCATTTCAATGCCCATTACGTTCTTTCCATATTGAGAAGATCTTTGTCTTAGAATACAGCCGTTGGTAATAAAGGGTCTTAAATGCATAGTACCGTTGTCAATTAAGCGTGTTATTGGCTTTGCCTTATTCTGACGCTTCTAGGCGCTAATGATATTGTTTTGATCTTGATCAGAGTTTAGTGTATGTTAAGCGTAGATCTGTTCATCAAGCTTCGGCGTGAGCACATGCTTTGATCTTCTGATGCTGGCGTATGATATTTCATCTTCTGATGCTGGCATATGATATTTCATCTTCTGATGCTGATGTTGACATTCTTGTGCTGATATCCATCAGAGTTTCTGTAAATGCACAATATAATTTTTAGGTAGCATATATGTCTCATATGAATTATACAATTTATTTAATCTAGCATTTTGTTATCATCAAAACTTTAACTTAGGGTAGTAGATTCAAACTTTGTTCTAACAATCTCCCCCTTTTTGATGATGACAAAAACCGGATATTTTCAATTGAAATTTAAAGAAAAAATATCAGAGATAACCAAATAATAAATTTGTATCAGCGATAAACAGAAAGGTATCAAAGATAAGAGGATAAGGAATAGAAAGGTATCAGAGTTATGAAGAAAATAAAATGTCAGAGTTATGATCAGAAAAACTCCCCCTGAGTTTATTACTTCCCTTTTAATTCCATGAGTCCTTTAGCATTAGATCTTTATTGAACTTTCTTTGAGCTTCAGATCTTTCCTTTACTAGAGCAGGGCTTCAATGTATCAGAGATAATTAATTCTTGTACCTGTAAGCTTATGCAGAACAAAGAAACATTCAAGTATATCAGAGTGTTAGAATGTTTGAGACTTTTGTCTCAGTAATCCGTTATTGAAAAATATCATTCTTTCTTCCCCTTTTTGTCAGCAATCAAAAAGTGCAAATAATTGAAGTTAAAAACGATCAGTGCAGAAAAACGATTGTATTCAGTTCAGAGCTCAGAAAATATTACAGATAACATGTAAAGAAAACAGTGAAAACATCAAGAATCAAAATCTAAGAATGGGGAGAAAGGCGTGTGAACAGAGCTTCTAGCATGTTCTTAATCTGATCAGTGGTTTCCTTCTGCTGATGCACCATGCTGACTACTGAGTCAATCTTACTATCCTGAACATCCATCATTTCCTTCATTCGTTGATCATTCTTATCCATTCTCTCCTGGAGTCGAAGATCATTTTGCTTCAGCTCTTCAAGAGTCTGTCTGTCCAATGCAGCTTGAGCGGTGTCAGAATCAGGATGCTTCTGAGAGCTTTCTGCAATAACTTCTTCTTGACTTAACTCTTCAGCTAGAATCGTCTGTTCTTCTGCTGGTTGAACTGTTGAAGCTGGACGCTTTTCAGACCAAGTTTCATTGTCCAGATGAAGCACTTCCTCCTTCAGCAGCTGACTCAAAACTGGACCTTCAATTTCTTTCAGCATATTGCTGAAGTTCTGTTGAGCCTGTTCATAGCTTAGGTCTTGCAGCTTAAAGGTTTCAGCGCATACCCATCCTCTGAATTGTGTCCAGATTTGGTCTGAAACAGCAGGATCAATCACTCCCGGACAAGCCTGTTTTAGAGAAGAAATCCACTTCTGCATGTCTGTTTCAAAATTCAAGATGCTAGAACCAACATCTGGTTGTTTGGGTTTGGGAATGGCGGTTTTATTTTTAAGGGCAGCAAGGCGTTCAAGGACTGTTAGATCAATGAAGGTCTTGATGGGGTCATCTGGATTTTGCTTGGGTGAGGGAGTAGGAGAATCAGGAATGATTATTGGACTGGATGGGGTATTAGGTGGAGTAATTTCTGGTGAGGATGGTAGTTGAGGGATATTAACAGTGGTACCACCAGGAAATTGTATGGCTAAGGGTTGTGGTTCAGAGGATTCAGATGATTGAGGTTCAGGGGTTTGAGCCTCAGAGTGTTGAAACTCTGGTTGTTGAAATGATTCGTGTTGAGGTGAGGGTGGATTAAGTTTTGGTTGTGGAGATGGAGGTTGTGGAATTTCTGGTTGTGGTGAATGTGGATCTTCTGGTATTGGTGAGAGTGTAGTTTCTGGTTGAGGTGAGTGGGGAGTTTCTGGTTGTGGTGAATGGGGAGTTTCTGGTTGAGGATTTGGATTTTTTGTATGTGGAGCGGAAGAGTGTTGATCTATTTCTAAAAGAACTTTTTCAAGTTCTGGTTCTGTTGTGGTTGTAGGTTTTGGATTGTGAGGTTTGGCGTGGGATCTTCTGAGGGTTAATGACTATGAAGGGTCAAAATCAGGTTCAGTATCATCAATGGTTGGAATGGGAATTCGAATTTCAAATGAAGCTGGGGTTGGAATAAATGTTGGAACAGCAGATGAATTTAAAACATTAACAGAAGACAGATTACCTCTCTTCTTTGGGGTCTGCTGAGACGATCCTTCTGATACAGCCTTTCTCTTCTTAGTCTTCTTCAGAGTAACCTCTGGTGTTTGCTGGTGCAGATCTTTAATGCTCAGATCAGGATCTGTGCCATCAGCTTTACAAGCATCCAAGTATCTGAGAACAATGACTGGTTTAGAGTCAATCTCAGAGAACATAGGAAAGTTGTCCAGAAGGACTCTTCTGCTGGTGATTTCAGCATGAGGAGTGACGCTGGGCTCCTTCCTTATATTCTCTATCAGCTTCATCTTCTTCAGATTCTTAGCATTCAGCTGCTTGCCAACAGAAGGTTCTAGAGAGCTTATTTCCTGTGCCTCTGTCAGGTGTTCAATCAGCCTATTCTCCGTTAGAATATCTGATATCAATCTGCCGAAGGGTATCCAATCCCTTTTAGTCCTTTCCTCTTCTCTCGTTTCCTTGACGCTTGTCTTCAGATGATTGAACAGAAGGTGAGCTAGGTTGATCTTGGACTTCTTTGCAATAAAATAAATCAGAAATTGCTGATCTATGTTTATATAGTCAGGAGAGCTTGTAGGCTTCCTATGGTTGAAGCAGCCCAGAATAATCTTTGCCCAAATTCTGTGTTGATCTTTCAAGTCTCTGATTTTGCTAGAGGGAACCCCATGTGTGAAAATCTCTCTTGCAATTAGGGCAGAGTTTGCACATCTATCTGCCATGTCAATACAGCGGATACCACCACCAGTGTATCCAATCATCCTTGCAATGTGATCTTCAGTAATCACTATCTTCTTTCCCATGATATACGAAGTAACCTGATGAGTTGATGAAGACGCATGTATCCAGAATTCTTTAACCAAAATTGGGAACGTTGGATCCACCAACCTATCAAAGTACCTTTCCCAACCTTGTGCTTTAATTTCTCCAGACAAATGAAAGCCATTTTCCTTCAAACTGTTGAAATCTACTATCAATTCTGACAAAACATCCAAGTTCTTAACCGGAGTGAGGAGCGTCCTGAAAGGAATCTGATATTGTTCAGAAGAAGCATCTTGCTGGGAACCTGCAGATAGAGTGCTAGAGGATGCCATGTTCACATAAGGGTTTGAGAGAAAAAGATTGAAAATGGTTTCTTTGAGAAAAGATGAACACACAGTAAGAACACAGAAATATTTTGAAGATGTAAGTGATGGTAAAAATGAATGAATGATGTTTAAGACGTTTAAATAGGTTTCAAAAAATTTTGAAAACATAAACATAAACGTTTCAAAAAATTAAATCATGATTACTCGCATTTAATGTTGGCTGATTATGGGGGATTTAGAAAGATATTTGGAACGGTTACCCATGACATGTGTCTCAATGCATCCAATCAGCGCTTTGCCTTCTCAGAAGCGTGCACGCGTGTTCTGCCTCAGGAATTAGCTGATGACTAGATGACACTTGTTTGATTTAGTGAACAGCACATCTATCCTTGAAATGAAACGCTCAGATCTTTATGGATAGAATCTGATACAATCTGCATGTGTAAATTTTTGAAGGAAGATTGATCAGAAGTTCACAGTAAAATAAATCAAATTCTAAAGGTTAATATATAAAATTAAAACATTTTCACTCTGGGCAGAGCTTCATGCTGAGATGTTTCAGAATGAAATTGAACCTATCTTCAGAAAGAGGTTTTGTGAAAATATCAGCCCATTGATGGTCTGTATCAATAAATTTTAAGTTTAAAATGCCTTTCTAAATATAGTCCCTAATGAAATGATGTTTTATTTCTATATGTTTAGCCCTAGAATGCAAAATTGGATTTTTACTTAAGCAAATGGCAGCAGTGTTGTCACAGAGTATAGGAATGTTACTCTCAAATATCTGGAAGTCTTTAAGCTGACTTTTCATCCAGAGCATTTGTGTGCTGCATCCTGCTGCTGCTATGTATTCAGCTTCTGTTGTTGATAGCGCGATTGTGGATTGCCTTTTGCTAGACCAAGAGATCAGATTTTCTCCCAGAAACAGGCAGCTTCCAGAAGTACTTTTACGCTTTACTCTGTCTCCAGCAAAGTCAGCATCACAGTAACCTCCTAAGCTGTAATCACTAGATTTTCTATAAAATAAACCCAGATTAGTAGTATCTTTCAGATACTTGAAAATTCGCTTAACAGCTGTTAAGTGAGATTCTCTAGGATCTGATTGGAATCTTGCACAAATGCATACACTGAATAGAATATCAGGCCTTGAAGCCGTCAGATAAAGAAGAGAACCAATCATACCTCTGTAGACCTTCTGTTCTACCTTTTTGCTTACCTCATCTCTTTCCAGAATGCGCGTGGGATGCATTGGAATCTTTGATGACTTACATTCTGAGAGATCAAATTTCTTCATAAGTTCTCTGACATATTTGCTCTGATGAATGTAAGTTCCCTCTGGAGTTTGATTGATCTGAATTCCAAGAAAGCATTTCAGTTCCCCCATGAGGCTCATCTCAAATTCTGCCTGCATACACTTAGAAAATTTTCTTCCAAGAGAAGGATTAGTAGATCCAAATATAATATCGTCAACATAAATCTGACATACTAATATGTCATTCTTAACTGTCTTACAGAATAAGGTTGTGTCCACTTTCCCTCTGGTGAATTCTTTTTCTAACAGAAAGTTACTTAGTCTTTCATACCAAGCTCTGGGAGCTTGTTTCAGACCATACAGTGACTTCTTTAGTTTGAAAACATATTCTGGATTTTTTGTACTTTCAAAACCAGGGGGTTGGTGCACATAAACCTCTTCTTCTATATAGCCATTTAAGAATGCACTCTTGACATCCATCTGATATAGAGTGATGCCTTTATTAACAACAAAAGAAATTAAAAGTCTGATAGATTCTAACCTGGCGACTGGAGCAAAGGTTTCTGTATAGTCTATCCCCTCTTGCTGACTATAACCTTGTGCTACCAGTCGTGCCTTATTTCTGATGACTTCACCTTGTTCGTTCAGTTTGTTTCTGAACACCCATTTTGTTCCAATGACGTTTAATCCTTTTGGTCTGGGAACTAGATCCCACACGTCATTTATGGTGAATTGATTCAGCTCTTCTTGCATTGCTAGAATCCAGTCGTTGTCCAGAAGTGCTTCATCAATTGAAGAAGGTTCAATCAGAGAAACAAGTCCCATGAGGGATTCTTCAGAGTTTCTGAAGCTGGCTCTTGTTCTGATTGGATCTTCCTTTCTTCCTAAGATTGTTTCTTCTGGGTGATCCATGCTGCTTCTGGGTAGTCTTTTCTGAGGTTGATCAACAGATGTTGCTGGATTGCTCGCAGTGCCTCTTTTTGATGTTGAAGGAGTGTCTTTGTTGAGAGCTTCTGATGACTTGTCTTCAGAACCTATGAATTCAACTTCCATACCTGCAAAGACTTCATTCTGCTTTGACTTTTCAGAGTCAAGCTTATCATCAAAACGAACACTGATTGATTCTTCCACAATCTGTGTTTCTGTATTGTATACTCTGTACCCTCTTGAGCGTTCAGAGTATCCTAACATAATACACTTCTGTGCTTTAGAGTCAAACTTGTTCAAATAATTTTTTGTTTTAACATAAAGCAAGTACATCCAAATGGATGAAAATATGAAATGTTGGGCTTTCTGTTCTTCCACAATTCATATGGAGTCTTTTCCAGAATAGGTCTTATGGAGATTCTATTCTGAATGTAGCACACTGTGTTTATTGCCTCTGCCCAGAAGATCTTAGCAACGTTTGTCTCATTGATCATGGTTCTGGCCATTTCTTGCAATGTTCTGTTCTTTCGTTCTACAACTCCATTTTACTGGGGAGTTCTAGGACAAGAGAAATCATGCAGAATGCCTCTGTCATTAAAGAATGACTCAAAATATTTGTTTTAAAATTCTCCACCATGATCACTTCTGACTTTAACGATTCTAAGATCCTTTTCATTCTGAACCTGGTTACAGAAGGTGACAAACACAGAGTGTGACTCGTCCTTGTGTCTTAAGAACTTTACCCATGTCCATCTGCTATAGTCATCTACGATTACTAACCTGTACTTCTTGCCACTGACTGAAGCAGTTTTAACTGGTCCAAATAAGTCAATGTGCAGAAGTTCTAATGGCTTAGAGGTGGAAACAACATTTTTAGATTTGAAAGCAGGTTTTGAAAACTTGCCTTTCTGACATGCTTCACACAGCATCTGAATTGAACTTCAGATTAGGAAGTCCTCTGACCAGATTGAGTTTGTTAATCTGAGATATTCTTCTCATACTAACATGCCCCAATCTTCTGTGCCAGATCCATTGCTCGTTGTTAACAAACAGAAGACACTTTACATTCTGACTTTTCAGTTCAGAAAGTTTGATTTTATAAATGTTGTTTTTCCTCTTTCCATTAAATAGGATAGTCCCATCTTTCTGACTTACAGCTTTACATGATTTTTGATTAAAGATTATATCATAACCGTTATCACTTAATTGACTTATGGATAACATATTATGCATTAATCCATCTACTAATAGAACATTATTTATAGAGGGAAGATTTCCATTACCTACTGTTCCAGAGCCAATGATCTTTCCCCTCTGATTGCCTCCAAAGCCTACGTGGCCTCCAGGCTTAAGTTCTAGGCTTTGGAACATATGCCTTCTTCCTGTCATGTGTCGTGAGCAGCCAGAGTCTAGGTACCATGACCGGTGTTTCTGATTTGCTGCTAAAGATATCTGCAACATGTATTATTTTATCCTTAGGTACCCATATTTTCTTGGGTCCTGATTTGTTAGCTTTACCAAAACTCTGGTTAAATTTTGGTTTCACAGAATAATTACTACTAGTATATTTAATGTCATTTGTGTGACCATACACAAAGTGTGAACTCAAAGGAGTGCGTTTAATAATTAGATCCATGGCATTCTTTGGTGTAGGTACCTTACCTTGGTATCCTATTCCCTTTCTGCCGTTTCTGCTAACTCCATAGATCATTGAAGCCATTTTGCTTCTATCTATGCTTTTAGCAAGGAACTTCTGAAAGCTGTGATCATACTCCTTGATGATCTCATCAGCGCTGCTGGGAGTTTCAAAAATTGTTTCCTTCTGAGAGTATTGTAAGAGATTTTCTAATTTTGAAATTTTATTTTTCAACTCAGAATTTTCCAATTTGAGACTCTCAGTTTTATTAGAGTCAGAATCAAGATTCCTTTTTAGGTTTCTGAACTTAACTCTGATCTGCTGATATCTTTCCATAATTTCGTTAAGGCTTTCAGCAAGTTCAGCCTTAGTAAAATTAATTGCAAAGTCAGGGAATACCTCTTCGGTGTTTGATTCAGAGTTTGATTCAGAAGCTTCACTGTCTTCTGATATGTTATGCATGAGAGCTATGTTTGCTCTCTCATCATTTGATTCTGAGTCAGCTTCAGACGAGTCAGAGTCATCCCATGTAGCCATGAGACTCTTCTTCTTTTCCCTTCCAAACTTCTTTTTGGGCTTTTCCCTCTGAAGCTTTGGACATTCACTCTTGTAGTGTCCTTGCTCGTTGCATTCATAGCAGATGATGTCCTTGGTGTTTGGCTTTCTGCTTCCTGAAGAGCCTTCAGATTTTTTGTATCCAGAGGAGGAGTCTGACCTTCTGTATCTGGAGGAGGACTCATTCTGATCGGATCTTCTGGTATTCCTGAACTTTCTTTGCCTCTGCTTCCATAGTTGATTCACTCTTCTGGAGAGGAGGGAAAGTTCGTCTTCTTCTGATGAGGACCCATCAGAAGTTTCTTCAACAGCCTGCAAAACTTTGGAGTCAGATTTTCTGTTAGATTTTAGGGCTAAAGGCTTACCTTGCTTCTGAGGTTCATCAGCTTCTAGCTCTATCTCGTGACTTCTGAGGGAGCTGATAAGTTCCTCCAGAGAGATTTTGTTGAGATCTTTAGCTAGCTTCAGCGCTGTAACCACTGGCCTCCACTGTTTTGGCAAGCTTCTGATGATTTTCTTAACATGATCAGCAGTAGAATACCCTTTGTCCAGAACTTTGAGACCAACCACCAAAATTTGAAATCTTGAGAACATCGTTTCAATTGATTCACTTTCTTCCATTTTGAATGCCTCATACTTCTGAATGAGCGCAAGAGCTTTAGTTTCTTTGACCTGAATGTTGCCTTCATGCGTCATTCTGAGAGAGTCAAACATACTCTTTGCAGTGTCTCTGTTAGATATCTTTTCATATTCAGCGTAAGAGATGGCGCTGAGAAGAATAGTTCTGGACTTGTGGTGATTTTTGAAGTCACACTTTTGTTGATCAGCCATTGCCTTCCTGTCAATCTTCTGACCACTTGCATTTACTGGGTGCGTGTATCCATCTGTCACCATGTCCCACAGATCAGCATCATGTGCCAGAAAGAAGCTTTCAATTCTGTCTTTCCAGTAATCAAAATTCTCTCCATCAAAGACTGGAGGTTTGCCGCTGAATCTGTCTCTATCTTCATTGTTGTCATTGCCGGTGTGTTGATATGTTCCTGCCATTGTGTTTTTCTGACGCTGGATCTTGTACTGACACGGTTAAGTGTTTTATCTCAGAACCAGGCGCTCTGATGCCAATTGAAGAAGTGAAAAACACAAGAAGGGGGGTTGAATTGTAAAACTTGAAATCAAATGCAGACAACACGTTATTTTTATCCTGGTTCGTTTGATCTCAAACTACTCCAGTCCACCCGTCAAGGTGATTTCGCCTCTCTCCAACGAGGTCTTAATCCACTATATTCAACTGAATATTACATCTGCTTTAACAACTGCTAAAGCCTTCTTGAGTCTAAACCACAGATCGGTTTCTCAAGGAAATTCTTTCTTACAGATAAATGAATACTATGTGTGTTGAATGTTTTCTACAAAAACTTTATATCACAACTGTGATAATACACAAATTAAGCTTATGTGAAACTAGGATGCTATAACTATAAAGTAAGCAATTTGAGAGATATAGCAAGCTGTATGAGTGAGGATGAAGATGATTTGCGCTTTATGCGTGTAAAGAGTTGTAGAGTATTAGCCAAATCATTTCTCACTGACTTGTTTATATAGCCTTGGAAAAGATACGTTGTAGTCGATTATTCCATTTCAATGCCCATTACTTTCTTTCCATATTGAGAAGATCTTTGTCTTGGAATACAGCCGTTGGTAATAAAGTGTCTTGAATGCACAGTACCGTTGTCAATTAAGCGTGTTATTGGCTTTGGCTTATTCTGACGCTTCTAGGCGCTGATGATATTGTTTTGGTCTTGATCAGAGTTTAGAGTATGTTAAGCGCAAATCTGTTCATCAAGCTTCAGCGTGAGCACATGCTTTGATCTTCTGATGTTGGCGTATGATATTTCATCTTCTGATGCTGGCATATGATATTTCATCTTCTGATGCTGATGTTGACATTCTTGTGCTGATATCCATCAGAGTTTCTGTAAATGCACAATATAATTTTTAGGTAGCATATATGTCTCATATGAATTATACAATTTATTTAATCTAGCATTTTGTTATCATCAAAACTTTAACTTAGGGTATTAGATTAAAACTTTGTTCTAACACTCAATACCTTTTCTATCTTTTTCTGATCCATTAGCGTTTCACCACACGCCTTCCTCTGGTTTGTTAGCGCTATAACTCTTGAGGAATATGCAGAAATAGATTCATCCTCTTTCATCTGAAGCATCTCATACTGCTTCCTCAAAGTCTACACCTTCACCTTATTTAGTTTCTCATCTACACCATACAAGGATTTCAGCTTTTCCCAAGCTCCTTTTGTTTCTTCTTGTTCAATTATCTTCTCAAATACATCACAATCCACACACTGGTGAATCAAGAATAGCGCCTTGCCATCTTTCTTCCTCTGATCTTTGTACGCAGCTTTATGGGCTTCTGTTGCATCTACTTCCAGTTCTGAAATTCCATCATTCAAGATTTCTACAACATCTTGAAATCTGAAAATAACCTTCATTTGTTCCACCCATCGTTGATAGTTTTCACCGTTGAAAACCGGTAGATTTGCTGGAAACTGTGTTGATGTTGTTGATCTGTTTTCCATTAGATTCTCTTTGAATCGCAAACAAGCTCTGATACCAATTTGTTGGAACAAAGGATTCAAGAAAGATGATTTTGTGAAAACAAGAAGAAGAAGAAGAAGAAGAAGAAGAAGAGAGTGAGAGATAGAGAGAGTGAGAGAGAAAGAGGATTGGTGAGTTAGTTATGTGCAAAATATCCCAAGCATAAATAAATGCTAAAAACCCAAATAACTACATAACTAGAATTAACCAACTAACAATAAAGATACCGATTTTAATGGTCAGTGTTTTATTTTTTATTCATTAAATGGGGGAAGAATATGTAGTCCAAGTTAAAGAATTAGAGGTTTTTAGTGAGGTACTATGGCTGCATCTAGTCACCGTGATAGTCCTTGGAAATATGTCTGAGATGCGAGACCAAACAACTAAATGAATTTATTTTTTCTATTTTAATGTTGTTTCCAATTTTGTTTGTGAAGATAATCGTTGGTTCCTAAGGACTTCTTTCACAGGGGAACATAAAATAATCCATATACGATAAGATAGAAAGAAAAATGGTTCCATTTGTGTTTTGTAGATAGAGAGATGAGTTGAAAACGATCTCTAACCTCGTACATTATATACAACATCCCCTATATGTGGATTTTTACAAAGTAAACTGTTAATGATAGGGTTATTTATAGATCTCAAGGAAAATTGATTTGGTTTATTGAGGTGGAAGTAGTGGTCTAATGGGTTTAACTTCTAGATGGTCATAATGGTGGTTGCAATCTATATATTTGGTGAGGAAGAATTTTAATTTTCCATATAAATTCCAAAAAATACCTTATAGTGGCCAATTTTTTTGTCAAAAATCAGTCACAGAAGTGTCAATGTCACTCAATACATATTTGGATGCCAAGAAGATGTATTAAACACTAGGGATGTTCAAATCCAAACCAGTCCAAATAAAAAACCGAAAACAGATCCAAAAAACCAAACACCACAAAGAAAGAGAAATTTATTGGATGCATTAGGATGTCATTTTATGAAAACTGATCGATTCAGATCAAATTTCAGATTAATTTATCAAAACCAATACAAGCCAAATTGAATCGCATACATATATTTTTATACTTATTTACTTTTTATTAAATATGATATGCTAAAGTGAAATTTTAACTTATGTACATATTGGGGGATGAATAATTTCAATTTTCCATATAAATTTCAAAAAATACCTTATAGTGGATGATTTTTTGGTCAATAAACCAGTCACAGAAAGTGTCAATGTCACTCAATACTTAATTGAATGGAAGAAGACGTGTTAAACACGATTTAAGGAAAAGGAATATAAATTACTAACATGGTTCAACTTGTATACTTAAGGGACTATGTGATCCTTATTAAGTTATGGCAACAAAACAAATCCCTAGTAGAAGACACATAACCAAAAACTACACTTCTCCATTTCAAAAATAGGTATCATTTTGTCATATATTTGAATTATAAATTTAATTAGGCTTAAAATATAATGTCATAAGCTCACTTGAATTTGATTTGACATATACTCAATATGTCTGTGTTGTTAAGGAGATAGACTTGAAATCTATTGGGTTACGCTCGTGCATGTTCGAACCCTGTTGTTGACGAATTATTTTAATTGGACAATAAAATTTTAAAACAATGATAACAAAAATAAAATTAAGTATTTAATTAAGATAAATTTTTATAACAAATTAAATCTAAAATTTTCAAATATTAGTTATGACATTTACTTATATGATATACCGTACTCAAGTTTAACTTAATTGATAAGTATAATAAACTTATGGTTTAATACCTTTCTGGTTCTCGTAATATGTACTCAAAATAAATTTTGGTCACATATTTTTTAAAATGAGCATTTAAGTCTATCAATTATTTAAAACTTATGACATTTGTCCTTATGGTCTAAATAGTCAATCAAAGCCAACAAGGTGTGTATGTGGCAACTTTGTAATTTTATATTGTCAACATAGAAACCACTATGAATGGAACATATAACATTTAAAAAAAAAATAATTGATTAACCAAAACACTAAATTCAAAAATATAAATCTGACCGAGCAAACAATTTAGTATGAGTTTCTCTTTGTCGTTGATGCATGTGTCATTTTCACCATTGCTTGCATGCTATCTTTATATGAAATTAAGATATTTATTTTAATGTTTAGTGTTGTATTTTTTATTCATTAAATGGGGGAACAATATGTAGTCCAAGTTAAAGAATTAAAAGTTTTTAGTGAGGTACGGTGGCTGCATCTGGTCATTGTGATAATCCTTTGAAAGATGTCTGATATGCGAGATCAAACAACTAAATGAATTTATTTTTCTATTTTAATGTTATTTCCAATTTTGTTTGTGAATATAATCATTGGTTCGTAAGGACTTCTTTGACAAGGGAATCCATATATAATAAGATAGAAAGAAAAATGTTTCCATTTGTGTTTTGTAAATAGAGAGGTGAGTGGAAAATGATTTCTAACCTCATACATTATATAATGCACCACTTATATGTGGATTTTTACAAAGTAAACATTTAATGATATGGTTATTTATAGATTTCATGGAAAATTGATTTTGTTTATTTAGGTGGAAGCAGTGGTCTAATGGGTTTAATTTCTAGATGGACTTAATGGTGGTTGTCATGTCAATGTGTTTATAAAAATTTATATGATAATGTTAAATTTTAAATTATCTATATATTTGGTGAGTAAGAATATGAATTTTCCATATAAATTCCAAAATATACCTTATATTGGTTGATTTTTTTGTCAATAAATCAGTCACAAAAGTCTCAATGTCACTCAATACTTATTTGGATGCCAAGAAGATGTAATAAACATTATGGGTATTCAAATCCAAACCAATCCATATAAAAAACCAAAAACCGATCAAAAAAATCAAAAATCTCAAAAAACTGAAATTTATTGGATGTGTTTGGATGTAATTTTATGAAAACCGATCGAATTTCAGATTAATTTTTCAAAACCAATCCAAACCCTACTGAACCGCATACATATATTTTTATACTTATTTACTTTTTGTTAGATATGATATGCTAATGTGAAATTTTAAATTATCTACATATTGGGGGAGGAAGAATTTGAATTTTCCATATAAATTCCAAAAATACCTTATACGGGCCGATTTTTTTTTTGTCGATATGTCACTTAGAGAAGTGTGAATTTTACTCAATACTTAATTGGATGCCATGAAGACGTATTAAACACGGTTTAAGGAAAGGGAATATAAATTAATAACATGGTTCAACTTGTATAGATAAGGGACTATGTGATCCTTATTAAGTTATGGCACCAAAACGAATCCCTAATAGAAGACACATAACCAAAAATTGCATTTCTCCATTTCAAAAATAGGTATAATTTTGTCACATATTTGAGTTGTAAATTTCATTAGGTTTAAAATATAATGTAATAAGATCACTATATTTTTATTTAACGTATTCTCAATATGTTCGAGCGGTTAAAGAGATAGACTTGAAATCTATTGGGCTATGCCTGTGTAGGTTAAAACCCTGCATTGACGAATTATTTTGATTGAACAAGAAAATTTGAAAACAATGATATCAAAAATAAAATTAAGTATTTAATTAAGATAAAATTTTATAACTAGTTAAATCTAAAATTTTCAAAAATTATTTATGTCATTTACTTATAAGATATATCGTACACAAGTTTAACTTAATTGATAAGTATAATAAACTTATGGTTTAATACCTTTCTGGTTCTCGTAAGATGTACTCAAGATAAACTTTTGTCATATAATTTTTAAAATGAGAATTTAAGTCTATCAATTATTTAAAACTTACGACATTTGTCCTTATGGTCTAAATAGTCAATCAAAGCCAACAAGGTGTGTACGTTGCACCTTTGTAATTTTATATTGTCAACCTAGAAACCATTATGAATGGCACATATAAAATTTTAAAAAATAATAATTGATTAACCAAAACACTAAATTCAAAAATATAAAATTTATAAACACAAAATCATCTATATGTATCTAAATCTGTCCGAGCAAACAATTTAGTATGAGTTTCTCTTTGTCGCTGATGCATGTGTCATTTTCACCATTGTTTGCAAACTTCCTCTATATGAAATTTAGATACCAATTTTAATGTTTAGTGTTGGATTTTTTATTCTTTTAACGGGGGAACAATATGAAGAATGGAAAAACACAAGAAGGGGGGGGGGGGGGGGGGTTGGATTGGAATCTTAAATTTCAAAGAAAAGAACATGTTGATTTTTATCCTGGTTCATTTGAACTCAAACTACTCCAGTCCACCCGTCAAGGTGATTTCGCCTCTCTCCAACGAGGTCTTAATCCACTAATCAATATTGATTACAAGTTTACTTTGACAACTGCCAAAGTCTTTTTGAGTATAACCACAACCCAATTTTTCTCAAAGAAATGCACTAAATAATATAATAATAAACAGTGTACAATATTGTTTCTTACAAAACAGTATCACAATATAGTGATGTTTTACACAGTTGAAAATATTGAATGTTTGAGGATTATAGATAATTGCAACGTTGTTGAGTATGTGTGAGAAGATCATAAATGATTTATCCTGGAGGCTTGTTTAAATAGGCCTAGGATGGATAATCATTTGGAAACTTTATTAATGACAGTTAAGGTGCTTTCCAAAAATAAAGATCCTTGTTCCCTTCCAGCCGTTACTCTTGAAATAGAAAAATTTGATTTGTAACGCTTCAGAACATTGAAGTATCCATTGTTGCTTGCTTCAAAATTTTTGAAGATTAGAACCATAAGATCCTGTTTGCAGCATTAGACTTTCTTTCCTAGAGTTTTATAATTAGAGTTGAAACATATTTTAGCGCAACTTCTGATCTCCTTTCATCATAGCTTTTTGAGAGTTGTCTACAATCACGACATGAACAACCTTGTAGCTTATCTTCTGATCTTCTTCCATTAAAAGTTCTCTACAAAACAAAATATAATTTTAGAGTGCATTATTATTCTTTGTGTTTGTTATCATCAAAACTCTTACAAGCGTTGTAGAATCAAACTATGTTCTAACAATCTCCCCATTTTTGATGATGACAAAAACTAGGATATTTCAATCAAAATAAACAGAACATAAAGAATTATAGGGTCTCCCCCCTGAGATGAGTACTTATATAGAGATGAATTACTTCCCTGAAGTTCATTCTGATCAGAGCTTTTGATGCATCTACTTCTGTCTTCATCAGATTTTTGTTCCTATTTTGCTTTCATAAAAAAAACGAAAAGTTATGATATTCAAAATGATTGAAATTGTGTCTCGATATACTGTTATTAGAAATATCTTATATTCTCCCCCTTTTTGTCAAGAATCAAAAAGCAATATAAACACTAATATCAGAGTCAAAAGTTGAGTTGTTTTAAAATTGATTGCACTAACACGTTCAGAGGCACAAAAAAAAAGAATATAGTAAAGAAAACAAGTTTTAAAAACTAAGATTGAGGTGGAGGAAGTCGTGTGAACAACGCTTCTAGCAAGCTCTTAATCTGAGTGTTTTATTCCTCTTGTTTTCCCAGCATTCCTTTGATTTCTTTGCATGTGCCATCTTGCTTGTCTAATCTCTCCTTGATCACTGCATTTTCTTTCTTCAACTCCTCCAGAATTTGCATAACCAGAGATGAAGAAGGTATATCCATAGAAGGTGCAAGCTTCTCAGAACAAGTTGTAGCAGGTTCTGACTATGTGGCTTCTTCAGTCTCTTTGCCTTTGTCTTGAACAATAACCAGAGGAAGATTATCAGAGCATGGTTCATCAAATTCTGAAGGTTGGTGCTCTTTCCAGGGAGCATTATCTAGCATAAGAATAGGTTTATTTTCCCATTGACACAGAACTTGATCCTTGAAAACATTCAGTTGATCACAGAAGTTCTGTTGGGCCATTTCATAGCTTAACTCCTTGAGTTTCTAGGATTCAGAGTTGAACCATTTTCTGAACTAGTTCCAGTGAGAATCAGAAGTAGTAGGATTCATATTTTCTAAGCATGCTAGCTTCAAAGATTTAACCCATTCAATTATCTCTGTTTCAAAAATCAGTAAATTTCTACCAATAATTTCCTTGGTGATAGTTTGTTTTGGTTTTAGGATAGCAATTTTGTGAGAGTTAGAGGCAAGTTGATCCAGCGCTTCTAACTCTATTACAATTCTTAGGTGATCTTCAGGAGGATTAATAAGAGAGGGAGAGGGAGAATCAGAAATGATAGTGGGTGATGGAGGTGTGTTTGGTGGAGTGGAATTGTAAGGAGATGGAATTTCTGGAATGTCGTGGATTGAGAGAGGCTGTCGAACCATGAGAGCTTCTGCTATTACAGGAATTGGTGTGGTGGTATCAGAGTCAATATTTGGATTTTCTGGTTGGGAAGCCTGGGCGTTTGGATTTTTAGAGTGGGTAGGTTGGAAGTTTGGATTTTCTATGTTGAGAGTTTGAAATTCTGGATCAAATTGATCAATATCAAAAAGAACTTGAGCAAGTTCTGGCTAATTTTGGTCAAGATGTGCATTAGGAGAGTGTGGTTCGTCTAGAATGTTTTCTAGTGTGACTGAAGGATCAAATTCTATATCAAAATTATCAAAGGTTTGTGGTGAGGGGTTTTCTATTGGTTTTGGAGAGAAGGGTGTTTCAGATGTTGATAAAATCACTGATTCTACAATATAAATAAAAGAAGAATTACCTTTCTTCTTAGCATCTTTTGGTACCTTCTAAGAAGATCCTTCTCCTGCAACTTTCCTTTTTCTGGATTTCCTGAGGATAACTTCTGGAGCCTGTTGACGTAAATCATGAATGTTTAACTCTAGATTAGTCCCATCCATCTTGCATGCTTCCAGATATCTGACAATGATTTTTGGTGAAGCATCTATTTGAGAGAACAAAGGGAAATATTTTAGAGGAACTCTTCTTGATGTGATGACTTCTTTGGTTGCAATAGTTGGATCCTTCTTAATGTTGTCAATGATTTTCATCTTCTTCAGATTCTTAGCATTGAGAGGTTTTCCAACACATGCTTCCAGAGTGTTGATCTGCTGAGCTTCAGTCAGATATTCTACTATTTTTTTCCAGTCAGAATATCTAATATCAACATACCTAGAGGTATCCAATCCATCTTAGTTCTTTCTTCTTCTCTGGTTTCCTTCACACTTGTCTTCAGATGATTGAATAGCAGACGAGGAAGATTTATTTTTGCCTTTGTTGCAATGAAGTACAACAGAATTTGTTGGTCAATGGTAATGTAATTAGGAGAGCTTGTGGGCTTCCTGTGGTTAATACAACCCAAAATAAATTTTTCCCAAATTCTGAAGTAGTCCTTTAGATCTTTAATTTTGTTTGATGGCTTCCAAGAGGTTAAATCTCTCTTGAGATTGTTGTTAGGTCAGAACATTTTCCTGCCAAATCACTACAGCAGATTCCTCCGCCATTATGACCAATCAACCTTGCTATCAGATCTTCAGAAATTGTAATCTTCTTCCCCATCACATACGAAGTTACTTGATGGTTTGATGTAGAGGCGTGAATCCATAATTCCTTGACAAATTTTGGGAAAACTGGACACAGAAGACGATCAAAATATCTGGTCCATCCTTGAAATTCCACATCTGGTGTAAGATCATAGCCATTTTACTTCATGCTTTCAAAATCAATGATGAGTTTGCAGAGAACCTCTAATGAATCAATAGGGGGTCATTAGAGTTCTTTCTGGTTCATCGTATCTTTCTGCAGTTGACAAAGATGAACCAGGAACACATTGAGGATTCTGAGCGCTTGAAGATGAAGCCATTGTTCACACAGGCTATTGAAGGGTTTTTTTGAAAGAAAGTTTTGCACACAAAAAGTAGAGAGAAAACAGTAGCGAGAAGAAGTGAGAGTGAAAGTGAATGGTGTATTTATAAGAAAATTGTAAAATTAATTAGCAGGAAAAGTGAAAAAAAATCAAGATTATGTAGCATTAATGATTCCTGAAAATAGGGAGATGGCGTGGAGATATAGAACAATTACCAATATAACACAAGTCTCAATGAATCCAATCAAAGCTTTAATCCCTTTAAAATTTGAACGCGTGTTCAGCCTTAGAATGACGCTTGTGAGAGGATGACAGATGTTGATGATGTGAACTGGGTCCTTCTATCTTTGAAATGAACCGTTTAGAGACTGTTCACATCTTCTTGGATAGATTCTGATGCAATTGTCCTTCTAAATTCTAAATAATTATTAATCAGATGTTCATAGGAAAAACATAAAATTATGAGGGTTAAAGAATATATAAATAAAACTCTTATTCTAGACATAATTTCATGCTGAGATGTTTTAGAATGAAATTAAACCTATATTCAGAAAGTGGTTTAGTGAAGACATCAACCCATTGATGGTCTGTGTAAATAATTTTAAGGAAAGAATTATTTTCTGAATATAGTCCCTAATAAAGTGATGTTTTATTTCTATATGCTTAGCCCTAGAATTTAAAATAGGATTTCGAGATAAACAAATTGTAGAAGTGTTATCACAGAATATAGGAATGTTACTCTCAAATATATTGAAGTCTTAAAGATGACTTTTCATCCAGAGCATCTGTGTGCTGCATCCCGATGCTGCAATGTATTCAGCTTCGACAGTTGATAATGCAATTGTGGATTTCCTCTTGCTGGTCCATGAGATCAAATTTTCTCCCAGAAACTGGCAGCTTCCAGAAGTGCTTTTTCTTTCTACTCTGTCTCCAGCGAAGTCAGCATCACAGTACCCTACTAATTTGTATTCACTGGTTTTTCTATAAAACAGAACAAGATAAGTAGTACCTTTCAGATACTTGAATATTCTCTTAACAACTGTTAAGTGAGATTCTCTAAGATCTGATTGGAATCTGGCACATAAACATACACTACATTAAATATCAGGTCTTGAAGCTGTAAGATATAAGAGAGAACCAATCATACCTCTGTAGATCTTTTGTTCTACCTTTTTACTTACCTCTTCCTTTTCCATAATGCATGTAGGATGCATTGGAGTATTGGCTGGCTTACATTCTGATAAGTCAAATTTCTTCATAAGTTCTTTGACATGTTTGCTCTGGTGTATGTAAGTTCCTTCTGGAGTTTGATTGATCTGAATGCCCAGAAAGAATTTGAGTTCTCCCATCAAGCTCATTTCAAAATCTGCCTTTATAGACTTAGCAAATTCTCTTCCCATAAAGGCTTTAGTAGATCCAAAAATAATATCATCTACATAAATTTGACAAACTAGAATGTCATTCTTAAATGGCTTACAGAATAAGGTTGTGTACACATTCCCTCTGGTGATATCATTTTCTAACAGAAAGCTACTTAGTCTTTCATACCAAGTTCTGGGAGCTTGTTTCAAACCATATAGTGATTTCTTTAGTTTGAAAACATATTCTAGATGTTTGGAATTTTCAAAGCCAGGGAGCTGGTTCACATAAACTTCTTCATGAATGTATCCATTTAAGAATACACTATTGGCATCCATCTGATAGAGAGTGGTGCCATTATTCATAGAGAAGGAAATTAAAAGTCTGATAGATTACAACCTAGCGATTGGAGCAAAGGTTTGTGTATAGTCTATCCCCTCTTGCTAACTATAACCTTGTGCAACCAACCGTGCTTTGTTTCTGATGACTTTTCCTTGTTCATTCAACTTGTTTTTGAATACCCATTTTTTTCCAATGATGTTGAACCCTTTTGGTTTGGGAACCAGATCCCACACATCATTTCTGGTGAATTGGTTTAATTCCTCCTGCATAGCCAGTAGCCTATCATTGTCCAGAAGAGCTTCATCAATGGAAGTTGGATCAATCAGAGATACTAATCCCATGAGAGATTCTTCTGATTTTCTGAATATGGATCTTGTTCTGATTGGGTCTTCCTTATTTCCTAGAATTTTGTCTTCAGGATGAGTTAGGCTGCTTCTAGATTATCTTTTCTGGAGAGGTTCTTCAAATGTTATTGTAATGTTTGTGACATCTCCTTCTGATGTTGTTTGTGATTCTTTGTGGGGAACTTCTGATGCAGTGTCTTCAATACCTATAAATTGGACTTCTATATCTTCAAGAGATTCATTTTGCTTTGACTTTTGAGAGCCAAGCTTGTCATTAAATCTAACACTGACTGATTCTTCTATAATATTTGTTTCTATGTTGTATACTCTGTATCCTCTTGAGCATTCATAGTATCCTAACATAATACACTTTTGTGCTTTAGAGTCAAACTTGTTCAGATGTTCTTTGGTGTTAAGAATAAAACTAATACATCCAAATGGATGGAAATACAAGATGTTGGGCTTTCTGTTCTTCCACAGGTTCATATGGAGTCTTATCCAGAATAGGTCTTATGGAGATTCTATTCTAAATGTAACACGTTGTGTTAACTGCTTCTGCCAAGTAGTTCTTAGCAATGTTAGTCTCGTTGATCATGGCTCTGGCCATTTCTTGTAATGTTTTGTTCTTTCGTTCTACAACTCCATTTTGTTGGGGAGTTCTAGGACAAGAGAAATTATGAGAGATGCCATTCTCATAAAATACTATTTCAAATTTTTTGTTTTCAAATTCTCCACCATGATCACTTCTGACTTTAACAATTCTAAGATCTTTTTCATTTTGGACTTGGTTACAGAAAGCAAAGAACACAGAGTATGACTCGTCCTTGTGTCTTAATAACTTTACCCATGTCCATCTGCTATAGTTATCTATGATCACTAATCCATACTTCTTGCCACTAATGGATGCAGTTTTCACTGGTCCAAATAGATCTATATGCAGAAGTTCTAATGATCTAGAGGTAGAAACAACCGTTTTTTCTTTAAAACGGGGTTTTGCAAACTTACCTTTTTGACATGCTTCACACAAAGCATCTTAGCTGATCTTTAGGTTAGGAAGTTCTCTGACCAGATTGAGTTTGTTAATCTGACATATTCTTCTTATACTAACATGCCCCAATCTTTTGTGCCAGACCCATTGATCATCGTTAATAGACAATATGCATTTTACATTCTGACTTTTTAGTTCAGAAAGTTTTATTTTGTAAATGTTGTTCTTTCTGGTTCCATTAAAGAGGATAGATCCATCTTTCTGACTAACTACTTTACGAGATTTTTGATTAAAGATTATATCATAATCGTTATCACTTAATTGACTTATGGATAACAATTTATGCATTAATCCATCTACTAATAGAACATTAGTAATATAAGGAAGATTACCGTTACCAACTGTTCCAGAGCCAATGATCTTCCCTTTCTGATTGCCTCCAAAACCTATGTAGCCTCCAGATTTAAGTTCCAGGATTTAGAACATATGCTTTCTTTCGGTCATATGTCGAGAGCATCCAGAGTCCAGGTACCAGGATTGGTGTTTTAGTCTTGCTATCAAATATATCTTCTACATATACAATTTTATCCTTAGGTACCCATATCTTTTTGGGTCCTTGTTTGTTAGAGTTACCAAAATTCTGTTTGAATTTTGGTTTAGTAGAGAAATCATTACTAGTATATTTTAAGTCATGTGTGTGCCCATAGGTAAAGTGAGATTTCATAGGAGTGCGTTTAATAACCAAATCCTTGACTTTCTTAGGTTGGGATACTTTACCTTTGTATCCTATCCCTTTTCTTCCATTTTTTCTAACTCTATAAATCATTGAATCCATCTTGCTTCTATCCATGTTTTTAGTGAGGAACTTCTGAAAGCTGTGATCATATTCCTTTATTATTTTATTAGGGTTACTAGGAACTTATGAGATAATTTCCTTCTAAGTAATTTGTAAATCATTTTCATGTTTTAAAATTTTTTCTTTCAGCTCAGAGTTTTCAAGTCTCAAATTCTTAGTTTCTTCAGAGTCATAAACTAGATCCTTTTTCAGATTCTTGTTTATGACTCGAAGCTTCTGATACCTTTCTAGAATTTTTGACAGACTATCCTCTAATTGAGATCTAGAAAAGTTAGAAAATACCTCTTCTGCCTCCGAGTCTAATTCTGATCCAGATGATCCAGTATCTTCTGATATGTTGGCCATCAGGGAAATGTTGGCTCTTTCATCTTCTGATTCAGTGCCTGCTTCTGAAGAGTCTGAGTCATCCCACGTTGCCATGAGACTTTTCTTCTTCTCCTTAACGAACTTCTATTTTGGTTTCTCCTTCTGAAGCCTTGGACAGTCACTTTTGTAGTGCCCTTGTTCATTGCACTCGTAGCAGACAATGTCTCTGTTTCTTAACTTTTTGTATACAGAAGATGGTTCAGATTTTCTGTATCCAGATGATGATTAAGACTGACTCCCCGTTCTTCTTGAATTTCTAAACTTCCTTTGTTTGTGCTTCCACAACTGATTTACTCTTCTTGAGAGAAGAGATAATTGGTCTTCTTCTGATGAGGTACCACCGGAGTTTTCTTCTATTTCCTGCAAAACTTTAGAATCATATTTTTTGTTAGATTTGAGGGCTAAAGACTTACCTTGCTTCTGCGGCTCATCATCTTCTAACTCTATCTCATGACTTCTGAGAGAGCTTCCAAGTTCTTCTAAAGATATTTTGTTCAGATCTTTTTCCAGTTTGAGAGAAGTGACCATATGGGTCTCCATTTCTTTGTAAACTTCTGATGATCTTCTTTACATGATCAGCAGTTGAGTATCCTCTGTCTAGAAATTTAAGCCCATCAACCAGAATTTGAAATCTAGAGAACATTGCATCAATGGTTTCATCTTCTTCCATTTTGAAGGCTTCATACTTTTGAATGAGCGCAAGGGCTTTGGTTTCTTTTACTTGCGTGTTGCCTTCATGCGTCATTCTCAGAGAATCAAACATGTGCTTTGTTGTCTCTCTGTTTGTGATCTTCTCATACTCTGAATATGAGATGGCACTCAAGAGAATAGTT
Source organism: Vicia faba (assembly GCA_948472305.1). Taxonomy (NCBI): domain Eukaryota; kingdom Viridiplantae; phylum Streptophyta; class Magnoliopsida; order Fabales; family Fabaceae; genus Vicia; species Vicia faba. The sequence continues at coordinate 1,396,609,799 of OX451737.1, read as the reverse complement.
CTGGCCTTGTGATGATTTCTGAAGTCTCGCTTTTGATTATCTGACATTCTTTTTCTGTCAATCTTATGCCCTCTTTCATCAACAGGATGTATGTGCCCATCAATCACGATATCCCAGAGATCAGCATCATGAGCCAGAAAGAAGCTTTCAATTCTATCTTTCCAGTAATCAAAGTTCTCTCCATCAAAGATTGGAGGTTTACCGTTGATTCTGTCTTTCTCATCATGGTAGTCATTGTTGATGTTTTGACTTGGTCCCACCATAGTGTTTTTCTTAGCTTGGATCTTTTACTGACACGGTTAAGTGCTTGAACTCAGAAACAAGCGCTATGATGCCAATTAAAGGATGGAAAAAGACAAGAAGGGGGGGGGGGGGTTGAATTGGAATCTTAAGATTCAAAGAAAAAACATGTTGATTTTTCTCCTGGTTTGTTTGAAATCAAACTACTCCAGTCCACCCGTCAAGGTGATTTCGCCTCTCTCCAACGAGGGCTTAATCCACTAATCAATCTTGATTACAAGTCTACTTTGTCAACTGCCAAAGTCTTCTTGAGTATAACCACAACCCGGTTTTTCTCAAGGAAATGCACTAAACAATATAAGAATAAACAATGTACAGTATTGTTTATTACAAAACAGTATCAAAATATAATGATGTTTTAGACAGTTGAAAATATTGAATGTTTGAAGATTAGAGATGATTGAAGCATTATTGAGTAGGTGTGAAAAAGTCGTAAACGATTTATCCTCAAGGCTTATTTAAATAGGCACAACATGGATGATCATTTGGAAACTTGATTAATGACAGTTAAGGTGCTTTCCAAAAATAAATATCCTTTTTCCCTTCCAGCTGTTACTCTTGAAATGGAAATATTTGATTTGTAAAGCTTCAGAACATTGAAGTATCCGTTTCTGCTTGCTTCAGAACTTTTGAAGATCAGAGCCATAAGATCCTGTTTTCAGCGTTAGACTTTCTTTCCCAGAGTTTTATAATCAGAGTTGAAACATCTTTTTGCGTAACTTCTGATATCCTTTCATCAGAGCTTTTTGAGATTTGTCTACAATCACAACAGGAACAACCTTGTAGCTTATCTTCTGATCTTCTTCCATCAGAACATCTCTACAAAACAAAATATAATTTTAGAGTGCATAATTGTTCTTTGTGTTTGTTATCATCAAAACTCTTACAAGAGTTGTAGAATCAAACTATGTTCTAACACAATATCTAGTCGAAGTTAAAGAATTAGAGGTTTTTAGTGAGGTACGATGGTTGCATCTGGTCACCGTGATAATCTTTGGAAAGATGTATGAGATGCGAGACCAAACAACTAAATGAATTTATTTTTCTATTTTAATATTATTTCCAATTTTTTGTAAAGATAATCATTGGTTCATAAGGACTTATTTGACAAGGGAACATAAAATAATCCATATATGATAAGATAGAAATAAAAATGGTTCCATTTGTGTTTTGTAGATAGAGAGATGAGTTGAAAACGATTTCTAACCTCATACATTATATAAAGCACCCCCTATATGTGGATTTTTACAAAGTAAACTATTAATGATATGGTTATTTATAGATTTCAAGGAAAATTGATTTTATTTATTAAGGTGGAAGCAGTGGTCTAATGAGTTTAACTTCTAGATGGTTCGGAAGGTGGTTGCCATATCATTGTGTTTGAAAAAATTTATATGATAATCTGAATTTTAAATTATCTATATATTTGGTGAGGAAGAATTTTAATTTTCCATATAAATTCCAAAAATACCTTATATTGGCCGACTTTTTTGTCAAAAAATCAGTCACAGAAGTGTCAATGTCAATCAATACTTATTTGGATTCCAAGAAGATGTATAAAACACTAGGGGTGTTCAAATACAAACCAATCCAAATAAAAAACCGAAAACCGATCCAAAAAAACAATAACTGCAAAAAACTGAAATTTATTGGATGTGTTTGGATGTCATTTTATGAAAACCGATTGAATTTCAGATTAATTTTTCAAAACCAATCAAAACCTAACTGAACCGGTTACATATATTTTTATACTTATTTACTTTTTATTAGATATGATATGCTAAAGAGAAATTTTAACTTATCTGCATATTGGGGGAGGAAGAATTTGAATTTTCCATATAAATTCTAAAAAAATACCTTATAGTGGCCGAATTCTTGTCAATACATCACTCACAGAAGTGTGAATGTCACTCGATACTTAATTAGATTCCAAGAAGTCGTATTAAACACGGTTTATGGAAAGGGAATATAAATTACCAACATGGTTCAACTTGTATTGTTAAGGGACTATGTGATCATTATTAAGTTATGGCACATAAACTAATCCCTAGTAGAAAGACACATAACTAAAAAATGCATTTCTCCATTTCAAAAATAGGTATCATTATTTCACATATTTGAATTATAAATTTAATTAGGCTTACAATATAATGTAATAATCCCAATAGATTTTTATTTGACCTATAGTCAATATGTCTGAATGGTTAAAGAGATGGACTTAAAATCTATTGGACTACGCCCGCGCATGTTTGAACCTTGTTCTTGATGAATTTTTTAATTGAACAAGAAAATTTTAAAACAAATATATCAAAAATAAAATTAATTATTTAATTAAGATAAAATTTTATAACCAATTAAATCTAAAATTTTCAAAAATTAGTTATGTCATTTACTTATAAGATATATCGTACACAAGTTTAACTTAATTGATAAGTATAATAAACTTATGGTTTAATACCTTTCTGTTCTCGTAAGATGTACTCGAGATAAATTTTGGTCACATGTTTTTAAAAATGAGCATTTAAGTCTATCAATTATTTAAAACTTACGTCATTTGTCCTTATGGTCTAAATACTAAATCAAAGCCAACAAGGTGTGTATGTGGCAACTTTGTAATTTTATAATGTCAACATAGAAACCACTATGAATGGCACATATAACATTTTAAAAAATAAGAATTGATTAACCAAAACCCTAAATTCAAAAATATGAAATTTATAAACAAAAAATCATCTATATGCATCTAAATATTACCGAGCAAACAATTTAGTATCAGTTTCTCTTTGTCGTTGATGCCTGTGTCGTTTTCACCATTGCTTGCATACTTTCTTTATATGAAGTTAAGATACCAATTTTAATGTTTAGCGTTGGTTTTTTTATTCATTAAATGGGGGAACAATATGTGGTCGAAGTTAAAGAGTTAGAAGTTTTTAGTAAGGTGGGGTGGCTGCATCTGATCACCGTGATAATCCTTTGAAAGATGTCTGAGATGCGAGACCAAACAACTAAATGAATTTAATTTTCTATTTTTATGTTGTTTCCAACTTTGTTTGTAAGGATAATAATTGGTTCGTAAGGACTTCTTTGACAAGGGAACATAAAATAATCCATATATGATTAGATAGAAAGAAAAATGGTTTCATTTGTGTTTTGTAGATAGAGAGATGAGTTGAAAATGATTTGTAACCTCTTACATTATATAAAGAACCCGCTATATGTGGATTTTTACAAAGTAAACTGTGAATGATATGGTTATTTATAGATTTCAAGGAAAATTGATTTTGTTTATTGAGGTTGAAGTAGTGGTCTAATGGGTTTAACTTATAGATGGTCATAATGGTGGTTGCCATGTCATTGTGTTTGAAAAAATTATATGATAATGTTAAATTTTAAATTATCTATATATTTGGTGAGTAAGAATTTTAATTTTTCATATAAATTCCAAAAAAAAAATACCTTATATTTGTTGATTTTTTTCTCAATAAATCAATCACAGAAGTGTCAATGTCACTCAATACTTATTTGGATTCCAGGAAGATGTATTAAACACTAGGGGTGTTCAAATCCAAACCAATCCAAATAAAAAACCAAAAACCGATCCAAAAAACTGAATTTTTTGGATGTGTTTGGATCTCATTTTATGAAAACCGATCGAATTTCAGATTAATTTTTCAAAACAAATTCAAACCAAACTAAATCGAATACATATATTTTTATACTTATTTACTTTTTATTAGAAATGATATGCTAAAGTGAAATTTTAACTTATCTACATAATGGGGGAGGAAGAATTTGAATTTTCCATATAAATTCCAAAAAATACCTTATAGTGGCAGATTTTTGTCAATAACTCACTCAGAGAAGTGTGAATGTAAGTCAATACTTAATTGGATGCCAAGAAGACGTATTAAACACAATTTAAGGAAAAGGAATATAAATTACTAACATGGTTCAACTTGTGTAGTTAAGAGACTATGTGATCCTTATTAAGTTATGGCACCAAAACGAATTCCTAGTAGAAGACACATAACCAAAAACTGCATTTCACTAGATTTTTATTTGACCTATAGTCAATATTTCCGAGTGGTTAAAGAGATGGACTTAAAATCTATTGGGCTACGCCCACGCATGTTTAAACCCTATTGTTGACGAATTATTTTAATTGAACAAGAAAATTTTAAAACAATGATATCAAAAATAAAATTAAGTATTTAATTAAGATAAAATTTTATAACTAATTAAATCTAAAATTTTCAAAAATTAGTTAGGTCATTTACTTATAAGATATATCATACACAAGTTTAACTTAATTGATAAGTATAATAAACTTATGGTTTCATACCTTTCTGGTTCTCGTAAGACGTACTCGAGATAAATTTTAGTCACATGTTTTTAAAAATGAGAATTTAAGTCTATCAATTATTTAAAACATACGTCATTTGTCCTTATGGTCTAAATAGTCAATCAAAGCCAACAAGGTGTGTATGTGGCAACTTTGTAATTTTATAATGTCAACATAGAAACCACTATGAATGGCACATATAACATTTAAAAAAATAAGAATTGATTAACCAAAAAACACTAAATTCAAAAATATGAAATTTATAAACACAAAATCATCTATATGCATCTAAATATGACCGAGCAAACAATTTAGTATGAGTTTCTCTTTGTCGTTGATGCATGTGTCGTTTTCACCATTGCTTGCATACTTTCTTTATATGAAATTAAGATACCAATTTTAATGTTTAGCGTTGGTTTTTTATTTATTAAATGGGGGAACAATATGTAGTCGAAGTTAAAGAATTAGAGGTTTTAGTAAGGTAGGGTGGATGCATCTGATCAACGTGATAATCCTTGGAAAGATGTCTGAGATGCGAGACCAAACAACTAAATGAATTTATTTTTCTATTTTAATATTGTTTCCAACTTTGTTTGTAAGGATAATCATTGGTTTGTAAGGAAAATCATGCATGTGTCATTTTCACCATTGGTTGCATACTTTATTTATTTCACCATTGGATTTTTTATTCATTAAACAGGGGAATGATATGTAGTCGAAGAAAAAGAATTAGAGGTTTTTAGTGAGGTACGGTGGCTGCATCTGGTCACCGTGATAATCCTTTAAAAAATGTCTGAGATGCGAGACCAAACAACTAAATGAATTAATTTTTTTGTTTTAATGTTGTTTCCAATTTTGTTTGTGAAGATAATCATTGGTTCCTAAGGAATTGTTTGACAAGGGAATATAAAATAATCCATATATGATAAGATAGAAAGAAAAATGGTTCCATTTGTGTTTTGTAGGTAGAGAGATGAGTTGAAAATGATTTCTAACCTCATATGTTATATAAAGCACCTGCTTTATGTGGATTTTTACAAAGTAAACTATTAATGATATGTTTATTTATAGATTTAAAGAAAAATTAATTTTGTTTATTGAGGTGGAAGCGGTGGTCTAATGGGTTTAACTTCTAGATGGTCATAATGGTGGTTTCCATGTCATGGTGTTTGAAAAAATTTGTATAATAATGTTAAATTTTAAATTATCTATATATTTGGTGGGGAACAATTTGAATTTTCCATATAAATTTAAATAAATATCTTATAGTGGCCGATTTTTTTTTTAATAAATCAGTCACAGAAGTGTCAATGTCACGCAATACATATTTAGAAGCCAAGAAGATGTATTAAACACTATAGGTGTTCAAATCCAAACCAATCCAAATAAAATATTGAAAACGGATCCAAAAAATTGAAAACCAAAAAAAACCGATTTTTTGTATTTGTTTGGATGTCATTTTATAAAAGTCGATCGGTTCAGATTAGATTTCAGATTAATTTTTTAAAACCAATCCAAACTAAACTTAACTGCATACATATATTTTTATACTTATTTACTTTTTATTGGATATGATATGCTAAACTGAAATTTGAATTTATCAACATATTAAGGGAGGAAGAATTTGAATTTTCCATATAAATTCCAAAAAATACCTTATAGTGGCCAATTTTTTTGTCAATAAATCATTCACAGAAATGTCAATGTCATTCAATACTTAATTAGATGCCAAGAAGATGTATTAAACATTGTTTAAGTAAAAATAATATAAATTACTAACATGGTTCAACTTGTATAGTTAAGGGACTATGTGATTCTTATTAAGTTATGGCACCAAAACGAATCCCTAGTAGAAGACACATAACCAAAAATTGCATTTCTCCGTTTGAAAAATAGGTAATATTTTGTCACATATTTGAATTATAAATTTAATTAGGCTTAAGATATAATGTCATAAGCTCACTAGAATTTTATTTGACGTATAGTCAATATGTCTAATTGGTTAAGGAGATAGACTTGAAATCTATTGGGCTACACCGACGCAGATTCGAACCTTGTTGTTGACGAATTATTTTAATAGAACAAGAAAATTTTATAACAATGATATCAAAAATAAAATTAAGTATTTAATTAAGATAAAATTTTATAACTAATTGTATCTAAAATTTTCAAAGATAAGTCATGTCATTTACTTATAAGATATATCGCACACAAGTTTAACTTAATTAACAAGTATAATAAACTTATGGTTTTAAAACTTTCTGGTTCTCGTAAGATTTACTCGAGATAAATTTAGGTCACATATTTTTTAAAATGAGCATTTGATTCTATCAATTATTTTAAACTTACGACATTTATCCTTGTGGTCTAAATAGTCAATAAAAGCCAACAAGGTGTGTATGTGGAAACTTTGTAACCCACTATGAATGGCACATATAAAATTTAAAAAATTAAGAACTGATTAACCAAAATACGAAATTTACAATTATAAATTGATAAACATAAAATCATCTATATGAATCAAAATCTGTCGGTGCAAACAATCTAGTATGAGTTTCTCTTTGTCGTTGATGCATGTGTCGTGTTCACCATTGCTTGCATACTTCCTTTATAAGAAATAAAGATACCAATTTCAATGGTTAGTGTTGGATTTTTTATTCATTAAATGGGGGAACGATATGTAGTCGAAGTTAAAAAATTAGTGGTTTCTAATGAGTTACGGTGGCTGCATCTGGTCACCGTGATAATCCATAGAAAAATGTCTGAGATGCGAGACCAAAGAACTAAATGAATTTATTTTTCTGCTTTAATGTTGTTTCCAATTTTGTTTGTGAAGATAATCAATGGTTCCTAAGGACTTGTTTGACAAGGGAACATAAAATAATCCATATATGATAAGATAGAAAGAAAAATGGTTGCATTTATGTTTTGTAGATAGAGAGATGAGTTAAAAATGATTTCTAACCTCATACTTTATACAAAGCACCCCATTTATGTGGATTTTTACAAAGTAAAATTTTAATTATATGGTTATTTATAGATTTCAAGGAAAATTGATTTTGTTTAATTAGATGGAAGCAGTGGTCTAACGGGTTTAACTTCTAGGTGGTCATAATGGTGGTTTCCATGTCATTGTGTTTGAAAAAATTTATACGATAATGTTAAATTTTAAATTATCTATATATTTGGTGAGAATGAATTTGAATTTTCCATAAAAATTCGAAAAATTACCTTATTGTGGCTGATTTTTTGTCAATAAATTAGTCATAGAAGTGTCAATGTTACCCAATACTTATTTGGATACCAAGAAGATGTATGTTCAAATCCAAACGAATCCAAATAATAAACCGAAAACCGGTCCAAAAAACTGAAAATCACAAAAAACTGAAATTTATTGGATGTGTTTGGATGTCAATTTATGAAAACCGATTGGTTCAGATTGGATTTGGGATTAATTAATCAAAACCAATCCAAATCAAAGTGAACAACATGCATATATTTTTATACTTATTTACTTTTCATTAGATATGATATGGTAAGGTTAAATTTTAACTTATCTACATATTGTGGGAGGAAGAATACAAATTTTCCATATAAATTCCAAAAAATACCTTATAATGGCCAATTTTTTTGACAATAAATCATTCACAAAAAGGTCAATGTCACTCAATACTTAATTGAATGCCAAGAAGATGTATTAAACACGGTTTAAGGAAAAGGAATATAAATTACTAACATGGTTTAACTTGTATAGTTAAGGGACTATGTGATCCTTATTAAGTTATGGCACCAAAACGAATCCCTAGTAGAAGACACATAACCAACAACTGCATTTCTCCATTTCAAAAATAGGTATCATCTTGTCATGTATTTGAATTACAAATTGATCTTACAGGTTGATCAAAATCTGAGAAGTGGCTGGAAGATGATATGTAGTCAGGTTGTGATGTCAAGGAGAAAAAAGGGGGTTATACTTGCAAGGCACTCCGACGATCATGTAAGAGTGGGAATAAGGATATACAAGCAAAGTATTAGGTGGTGAATAGTGAATATTCGATACCTGGCCCTCACAGGTGTGAGGGTTTATATAATGCCCCTGGCACGTGGCCATTGGTTCCTGATATCACGTCTGGATATACGGGTCCAGGAAATCAGGTAACTGCCAGGACTTGGTCAAACCGGGCAGATGTGCCCGTAACTAGGTTATGGTCCCGAGGAGGGGGTCAGTTACAGACATCTCTCTGGTCGGTTCTTTGTGGCCATCACGACGTTGGTGTCGAGCAGGCTGAGAGGATATTCATCGATCATCCTAGGCCAGTGATGGCTTGGAAGGCCAAATGATTGATATCGCATCACGGATAGTGGGCGGTTCGGGTTACGGGCGTGCGGACCGTACCAAAGGAAAAGGTCAAGACTTGGCCCATTTAAGTTGTCGGTCCAGTCCAGAATAGTATCCCCCCAAGTCGTTGCTTTTGGGTGTAGGAGTGATGACTTTAACATCTGCTCGAAGAACAGACGCGTCTTACGGGTAAATGGGTGTTGGCCGTTGCGCCTTTCTCGCGGGGAGATGAGGATTTGGTCGTTAGTACTTTTGAATTTGGATAGGTACCTTGTTTTTGGAAACGTGCTAGCGAAGCGGCACAATGATGACCTAGGGCTATGGTGTAATGATGACGACCCTAGTGTTCCCCAGGCCCGTGTCTTGTACATGTGGTTTATTTCATCTTTTAATACGAGAGGAATAAGGTGTTTAGTATTTTTCGTCTTCTCTCTCAATTGCTCCTATTAGCTCGACTGTCGGCCACCGTTGTTCGTTTGAGTTTTTCTGCTCGCAGCTGCTTACTTCCATCCTTTCTTCTACTATTAACTAGTAAGTTTCTAATCCTTCATTTTTTTCCTCTCAGTAGTTCTCATTTTTGCCTCTTACTTTCTAGAGATGCATGCAGTTAGGATTTAGGGTTCTGTTTGCGAGGATGTCGTTGGAGAGGGTTCGCGGTAGACGGCGTTTTTGTAGTTTAGAATAGCCAGAATCACCGTGGGGTCTCCTCGGGGAACTCGTGTTGTGTCGTAGACTGCTTATTAGGGCCTAGGGATTTTTCTGCAATTCTTTCCCGTTGACACGCCTCAGTGAGGGTTATGGTCGGGGATACGATCCTCGGTTTCGAGCGCCCTTTCGCTTGTTTAGCGGTGGAATGGTGGTTCTGACATTTATGTTGAGCTCATCAATTTCCTTTGCTTTTCAAGTGCTATGGATGATAATGCCCTGATCGATATTTCAAGCGAATCCATACAGTCATCGGGAAGTTCCTCAGACGAGACAACTAGTTCGTCGAGCATCTTGGAAATTTTTGGGGATGCACAAAATCAAATGGAACAACAAATAGGAGGGGGCGACGTGGAGATGAATTTCGCCGACCAGGGTTGCCTATTTCCACCTGTGAATAAGTGTTGCGACTGGTTTTTTAATCAAGAGTCACCATATTTAGTTTTTATCCTAAGGGAAGAGAATCTAACAGAAAACCCTAATTCGCAGATAGAGCTTCTAGGTTTTAGACTCAATTAGACGAAAGGAAGGTGTTAGGCACATTTCATCTACCTTGTTCACAAGGATACTAGGATCTAGGTTTAGGTTTGGGGTAAACTGGATATTAAGTTTTAATTAGAAAGACTCGCCATGATTTTAGAACGTATGCCTACGTATCCTCTGATGAGGAATCAGAGTCCCAATTCATAGTTCGTATGGGGTTGGTTTTTTTTGGGGTTTGCAAACACATTTTGAATCACCTTGCACTCGGTCGTGAGTAGTGATTGTGGAGATTTTGAATGAACGCGCAGTAAGTCAAAACTAGTTTGAAACCCTTTTGCAAAAAATAGTTGATTAGCTTAGTTTATTGTGAAAATAGTTTGATGATTTGTTTGTGTTTTTTAATCATATTAATTGCGAAGATCTTGATTAATGCATGATTAGAACAGATTTAATGCAAATAATATATAAAATAATATATGCAATTTTGATATAAAATAAATTTATTTGATAATATAATAATATTTAAATAGTAAATAAAATATATTGATAATAATATTCACATAAAAAGGGATTATAAATAATGAATTATAATTATAAATAATAATAAAAAGTTAAGTAATTATACAATATATAATAATAATATCAAAATATGATAATAATAATAATAATAATAATAAACTATTTGATAATAATAATATTTACTTTAAATAAATAATATATATATATATATATATATATATATATATATATATATATATATATATATATATATATATATATATATATATATATATATATATATATATATATATATATATATATATATATATATATATATATATATGTATATAAAAAAATAGAAATAATAATTGAATTATAAAAAAAAATTAATTAAATTCAAAGGGGGTGTAAATTCTAATTGACGAGCAAAACAGGGGGGTGTTAAAAGAAGCTGGGTTAGGCCCAATGGTTGGGGGGTGTGATTTCAGTTTTGTTTCAGAAACTTGGCCAAAAGGAGGGTACAAAAATGATTGGGCTTAGGCCGAACACGCATTTAGGAAGCCCCTTGCTGATTGAGCGCTGCGAGGGTGCACGTGGCTTATGGTGGACCTGGCCATATGGCCGTCCATTCATGATCTAACGAATATACAGGAAAGTGCATGGTTATGACCGTAAATGCACGTACACGGAATTATATCAGAACATATAATTGTTTTATCACATTTTCATTATTCATTTCATTTTACAGTCTTCGCGAAACCCTTCTCTCTTCTTCCTGTCAAACCTTAACCCCCGTGGAGACTTCACCACCAACCTTCAACCCCCATCCCTCTATTTTCAACCTATCCAACAACAACCTAGATACAAGAACAACAATAACAAAAAAAAAAGAAGCTAGGTCTCTCTATGCTTGTTCTCTGACTTTGATTGTTCAGCGTCTGATTGCCGCTAATCCCTGTTCTCCTTCTGGTTTTTAGGTCCCAACGAGAGCTTTGAAGAAGACGGCGATGGAGGATTTCCCGATGGAGGACACACAATTAGGGTTTCAGAAATGCTAACCCTAATTGCTTCTTCTCTGGTCTTCAACAACAAACGAGTTGTTAGGCTTTTGCGCGTTCTTCTTCCAACCCTCCTTGGTTCTTCCATAATTCGTTATTACGGACTCAAATCCTCTGTCCTCTGTACCTTCTGTCCAAGAAGAATCCCCATCCTTCTGTTAGTTCATTAGTACTTATAGCTTTTTTAGTTTAGGGTTGTAGATTTATATTATCAAAGATTAGGGGTTGATTCTGTACATTTGAGATTTGTTGCCTCCTTTTAGATTGAAATTGATTTTCGAATTTATTAATTTTTCTGTATTTGATTTGGTATTATCGGACTCGTAACAATGATTCTGTGTAATTTTAGACTGACTGCAATTTCATTTAGCATAATTTGTTGAAAAATATTTTCTGCTATTCTTGGCTTGGACAAGATCTGATGAAGATTTTGTTTAGTTTTAAATTTGAACACTATGTGTTCATTGAGAAAATATGAGCGTGATTTTTGGTTAGATTTGAACAGTGACAGTTCTTTTGAACTTGCCTTGCATATTTTTTTGGCGAAACTAGTACAGAAGTGTTTCAGCATATGGTTTTAGAACATAGTTTGATTCTACAACCCTCAGTTAGAGTTTTGATGATAACAAAATACAAGATTAAATGAATTATGAGTTTTATATTTGACATAGATGCTACTTAAAATTATGCTGTTTATTTACAGGAAACTCTGATGGAATCAGCATCAGAATATCAACATCAACATCAGAAGATGTCAACCAGAAGATCAATACATATGCTACGCTGAAGTCTGATGAACAGAATTTGCGCTCAACATACTCTGACTCTGATCAAGATCTTAACAATGTCATCAGCACTCAGAAGCAATCAGAATAAGCTAAAGCTAACACACCCTGATCTTAATCAAGCAGAACATTCTGAAGTGTCAACGGTACTGCATTCGAGGCAGATTTATTACCAACGGCTTTATTCCAAGACAAAGATCTTCTCAAAATGGAAAGAACGTAATGAGCATTGAAATGGAATAATTGGCATCAACGTATCTATTCCAAGAAGTATTTAAACAAATCAGTGAGAAGTGAAATGGCTAATGCTCTACAATACTCTACACGCCTAAAGTCAATCATCACTAAACTCGTTCTCACTTTTGCTAAAGCTCTCAAATTGCTTACTCTATAGTTCTAGCAATCTAGTTTTCATATAAGCTTCATTTGTGTATTATCACAATTGTGATATATAGTTTTTTGTAGAAAAGATCAAACACACATAATTGTTCAGTTATCTGTAAGAAAGAATTTCCTTGAGAAACCGGTCTGTGGTTTAGAATCAAGAAGGCTTTAGCAGTTGTTAAAGCAGTTTTGTATTCAGTTGAATATAGTGGATTAAGACCTCGTTGGAGAGAGGCGAAATCACCTTGACGGGTGGACTGGAGTAGTTTGAGATCAAACGAACCAGGATAAAAATAACGTGTTGTTTGCATTTGATTTCAAGTTTCAACAATTCAACCCCCCTTCTTGTGTTTTTCACTTCTTCATATGGTCCCTGCGCTCTTTTGGTTATTCATCCCAACAACCCTTAATTATCTTATTACAGCAAAAAAAAATTCTTAAACCGATCCCAATTGGCCATCAGCCCAATGCTACACTATTATTATTATTATTATTTTTTAAATAACTTAAACCAACTTTAAAACATTACTGTATATAAGAAAATCTTTCAGTATTTATTTATTAATAATAATAACATTTTTCCCTTTTAAAAAAAAGACTAAGACTTAATGGGCTTAGTTGACTTGATAAACACACCCTTCTCTTAAAAACAACAAAAACATTATTGGGCCTCATATTACAAAATAATCATACGTATGTTCAAATAAGCATGTCCAAGATCTTTGATTGACTTTTAATATTAATATCCTTCTCTTGTTATCAACGAAAAATAGCAATGGGCCAACTCAGTAAATTACTCCCCCCTAAGTCTCTTTTATAAATTAATTATTATTTAATAGCGATTTTAACCTTAATAATAACAACTATTTAGTAGTTACTATCCTGAAATAACTTTACGTTTGAATCGCATGGGCCATTAGCCAACATGCCCACGCGAATGGGTTCAGGGATACATGAGTATTTCTGCTTTAGAGAGCCCCATTTTCGCGAATTAAAATACACCCCCTAGTCCTGGATAAAGATAGGCCACCAGATACTGCTATATCATCTTTAATTAAATATTTCTTCTATTTCGATCTCGAAAGATAAAATCATCGAGGTAGGACAAATTTGGGGTACGACAACTTCCCCTATTCAATCATCTTTCAGTCGAATTGCATGGGAAAACACGAGTCTTGTGCATTCTGATTGGAAGTTTATTGAATACTTGAAGTATCCCCAAAATATGTCCGATAAACATAAGGTTACACTGATATAGCATACCCTTACAAGCCTTTGGGAAATTAGGAAAAGCTGATGATATATCGCTTACCAGGGTTTGATAATGAGGGAGATAGTCTTTGATCTTAAAAGCAAAATTTTGTATGTCTTGGCTTATTCACCCATTTGAAGGATGAATATAACAATGATTGATGATGCATGGTTGCTTGAAGACTAAGGCCATGGGTTATGTTTGCGAATCGCTGCATGAAGTTTGGGGCGATAAGCTAAATCTTGTATTTTTGAGCACCGCTGCATGAAGTCTGAGGCGATGATCGGTGTTTCTGGAGTAAAGAAACGTATTGTTCTATGAAGTCTGATGCAACGGGTTAAAGTTTTGTTTTGTTTTGAGCATCGCTACATGAAGTCTGAGGCGATGGGCTAGAGTTTTGCTTTCTTTTGAGCATCAGAGCATGAAGTCTGAGGGGTGATCAGTGTTTATGGAATAACGAAACGTGTTGCTGCATGAAGTCATATGCAATGGGTTATATTTACAAATCACTGCATGAAGTTTGATTTGATAAGCTAAATTTGGTTTCAATCATCGCTGCGTGAAGTCTGAGGCGTTGGTCTGGAGTTTGGAACACATTGATGCGTGAAGTCTGAGGCACTGGGTTAGGTTCGCAAATCAGTGCGTGAAGTCTGATGTGATAAGCTAAATTTGGTTTCGAACATCGCTGCCTGAAGTCTGAGGTGATGGTCTAGAGTTTAGAACACATTGCTGCATGAAGTCTGAGGCAATGGGTTAGGTTCACAAATCACTGCGTGAAGTCTTATGTGATAAGCTGAATTTGGTTTCGAACATTGTTGCATGAAGTCTGAGACGATGATTTATATTATGGAATAAAAGAGACATGTTGTTGCATGAAGTCTGAGGCAATGGTCTAGGCTTTGGGAATACACTGCGGCTTAGAGGCAATGTAATGAGTTCGGATAATACATTGCAGCTCAGAGGCAATGTAATTGGTTTTGAGAATACATTACGGCTTAGAGGCAATGTAATGGGTTTTGAGAATACATTGCGGCTTAGAGGCAACACACCTAGTTTTGAAAATACATTGCAGGTTAGAGGTAACATACCTAGTTTGTGAATACATTGCGGCTTAGAGGCAATATATTGAGCTTCGTTCATTACTGCATGGAGACTTAGGTACTGGACTACTTTATTAGGAACTCATCAGTGCGTGGAGACTTGGGTGATAGGCTGAATGCGTCACTTCATGAAGACTTAGGTGACGAGTTGAATCGTAGGAGAAGTGTTTTGTTGGTTGACCCTTAGATAGTTAAATTGAGGGTGAGACTGTTTGTTTGT
The DNA here is from genome assembly GCA_948472305.1 of Vicia faba. Lineage (NCBI taxonomy): Eukaryota > Viridiplantae > Streptophyta > Magnoliopsida > Fabales > Fabaceae > Vicia > Vicia faba. The sequence goes on along the minus strand of OX451737.1, from coordinate 1,396,594,330 downwards.
TATGTGATACATGTGTATGCATGCGTATTGAATGTTGTATGCATGCAAAATGTATGATGTTTGACATTGATATGGAACCTTGAGTGTATGGAATATTGAAATGTATAGGGTATGTATGCTTTATATTTGCAAAATGTATGTGTGAAATATGTGTAAGATGCATATATGCCTTGAAATATTATGAAGACCATTTCGAGCATTCTGTCCTTTAAACCATTGGCTTAGAGTTACCAATTCCTGGCGTTTTATGTTGTGTCGTCGTAGCATTGTTAAACTTGAACACGGTGGGCAATGTTAGCAAAAGTTGAGCATTGATTTTGTATTACGGGCGTAGACGTAGACGTAGACGTAGGTAATGGCCTATGCGTAGATTTGTATGATGTAAGCGCAGGCGTAGACGTATGTATTGACATATGTGTGGTCTCTGTAAGCGCAGGCGTAAGTGCAGACGTATGTATATTCGTATGTTGTAGGCGCAGGCGTAAGCATAGACGTATGTAGATTCGTATGTCGTAGGCGCATGCGTAAGCGTAGACGTATGTAGATTCGTATGTCGTAGGCGCAAGCGTAAGTGTAGATGTATGTATAGAATTGGCAGGAGTACACATGTGCGTGGACGCATGTGCGGACATAGACTTTGTGTTGCAAGTGTAGGCATAGGAGCTGACATGGACATAGACATTGTGTAGGGACACATAGATATATGTATAGACTTTGTATTGTTGAGTGCAAGCATAGGCGCAGACATGTGTATGGACATAGACTTCGTGTACGGACGCGTAGATATGCATAGATACAAGTGTAGACATGTGTATAGATTTTTGTGTTGCAAGACGTATGAGTAGCCATGTGCGTGGACGTAAACGTGGATTTTCTTTTGATATTTTTCTAACCAAAACGTTTTTTCGATTTTTTTGTCAAATGCTTTTATTTTGTTAATTCCCCGAAATGATTTCAAAATGATATTGACAAGTAATGATCGTATTATTTTGTAAACAAGTCTAAGAAAAGAAAAAACGCAATTTGAAAAATGCAAAGAAAGCCAGTGTTTTATTAATATGCCTCTGAATAGGCGAGAGTACAAGATGAAATTCCTAGAAAGAGGTAATTACAAAAAAATTTGAAATTGTAAATGGCAATAAAAAATGATAATTGTTGCTGTTGTTCCCCAATATCCTTTAAATGATCTTATCTCCTTTGCTTCTAAGTTGTATGATTCAGATCTATCTCTCCCTTCATGGTTCGTAATCGCAGTCTTTTAGTTCTTTACTTCTTTTTGCGTGAAATCCCTAACTTTTTCCTGGATTTCCCTTTCGGGTTTTCAATCCACCGGGATAATTTTTTTTGTTTATATGCCCCTAATTTTTGCCTGGATCTCCCTTTAGGGTTTTCGATCCACCGGGACGCTCCTTTTTGCCTAATTCTCCCGTTTAGGATTCGAGCTTAGAGAGCTTCTTATACATAGTATTTTTTACTACGTCTGGATTTTCCGGATGCGATAGTTCTTCCCCATCCATTGTTGTGGGGATAAGACCACCACCAGAGAATTTTATTTTGTCTACGTATGGACCTTCGTAATTGGGTGTCCATTTACCACGTGAATCAAGGCGAGGTGGCAGAATCATCTTGAGTACGAGACCATGTCGTGGATTATCTTGTACAGTATACCATTACTTTGAAAGAATTCCAAGGCTAATTCTCGTAGGGTTTGCTTGCCAATGTTAGAGGCATTTTCCAGATGTCATGAAACTAAAGCTTGTTATATTGTCGTTTTTTAATAGCAAGGCAATGTGCGGGCTCTTCGAAGCGTCTATGTATGATGTGTGCTTCGTAGTTATACCAAGTTATTTTGAACATAGACGATATAGTTGTCAGGGCGTCTGTCATTTGATTTCCTTTTCGTGGGATGTGACTAAAAGTGATCTTTGCGAAATCCGCAGTCAGTTTTCAAAACATGATCCCGATATGGAACCGGTTTTAAACGTTTAGTATCTCATTCAGTGTTGACTTGGTATATGGCTTGTGAGCATTCTTTGGAGAAGTTAGTACTGCCCCTATATCGTGCCCTGGTGCATTTGAAACCTCGTCGAACATGGATACCCAACTTGCCCCTGTCTCGGGTTCTTCGTCAAATCTTAGAATTTCGTAGTTGCTTATTTTTACAACATTGTCTGTATTTGACATTTTCCTGTTTCCGTAGATATGCGCAATAACTTAATCAGCTTCTTTGTGTCTTCGCTCTTTACATTTCCCCTTAGCTTGGTTTCTTTCTGGTCTTCCCATGTGCTCAGATTAATGGTCTTAACAGCCTCTTGACACAGCTGTGTATTATTAGCTTTTCTTTTTATTTCCCTCGCCCATTTCTCGGAGAGTTCAAGATCTTTATCATGTTCCTCTTTAGCTTGGTTGATAGGAGCATCAAAATTATATCGTATCGCAGCAGTAGCATTATCGGTGGTTTTGGGCATGAATTTGCACCTTTATCATATTTTGGTGCAGATTTAGTATATGAATATTTGAAAATGCATGTGCAGAGAAAGTACTTCCATTTTTTAAATTTAAGTTATAAATGCAAGAGAGAGACAAGGATCTTGATTGAAAACAAAACATAACTTTTATTAATCGTAAATATTGTCTGAAACAAAACAGGGAAACCCATACAAGCAACCCATATGCCTCGGGCTTGACATAGGTTCTTTCAAAAACAAAAAAAAATTAATTAGGAAAGAAAAAGATCTCAGGAATCTCCATGGTCGTCCATCTTTTGAGTTTTTTCTCTTGGGGCGCATTCTTGGATGAATTCAGTTTTCCCTTTGGTGTTGGCTTTGTTGGATATTTTTCCCCATGTCTACCATGCACTACTCCATCATTGACAAATGTCTCTTGGATCCGAGAAAAATATGCTTTGCCCTTCAGTGCATCTTTATATTTTCCTTCAAGGTATTGTCTGATTTGGATTATCCCCTGGTCCCCTAGACTTTGCAGAGCGCTTTCGAAAGCTTCATTGTGTTCTAGCAGGAGTCCACATCCCAATCGATATTCTTTCAACGAGTTTATCAGGGTTTTGGCTTGTCTTCTTGCCCCAGAGTCAGTGACTACTTCAATTGCAATTATTGCCAGCCCATCGTGTGAAGGCATAGGGTCTGATTCAATGTTGGGTTTCTCGAAGGTGATGTATTGAGATTCCAACAAATCCCGCACCTTCTGTTTAAATGGACAACATTGCTCTATGGTATGTCCAGGAGAATTAGCATGATACTCGCATCTGGTGTTGGCATCGTATCTTCGTGGGAGTGGCCCGACTGGAGGAGCTAGAGGCTTGAGTTCCACTAAGGATGCCTTAACTAGCTGTTGTAATAGCTGACTGGGTGGCATCAGGAGTGGATCAAATTTCCTGGGTGGCCTTATGCCTTGTTGTTGCCGTAGTGGGATCACTAATGGTTGTTGTACCATAGGTTGTGACGCTACAACATTAATTTCTCCCTATTTTCATTTGGGTTGGTTTGAAGGAGGCCTCTTTGAATTATAGGGAGCATTTGATGGTCCCCCTAATATCTTCCCACATTTTACCCCGATCTCGATTCTTTCTCCGATGGTTACTAGGTCTGAGAACCCCTAAAAGATACTTCCAACCATCATCTAATAATATATATCGTGCAAAGTTCCCATGAATGTGTCTACTAACTCCTTCTCTAACAGTGGTGGTTGCACACGGGAAGCCAACTCCCTCCATCTCTGAGCATACACCTTGAAGGACTCTTCCTTTTTCTGGGACAAATTCCAGAGTTGCATGCGGGTAGGTGCCATGTCCAGGTTATATTTGTAACTCTTTAGGAAAGAATTAGCAAGATCTTCCCAGGTTCGAATATGAATCCTCTCCAATTGCATATACCAGTCTAAAGATGCCCCACTCAGGCTATCTTGAAAATAATGAATCATCAGCTTTTGATCATGGGCATGGGCATGCATCTACCTACAGTACATACGAAGATGATTTCTTGGACAACTGAGCCCCTTGTATTTTTCAAGGTCAGGTACTTTAAACTTTGGTGGAATCACCACATCATGAACTAGGCCCATTTCGAGAGCTTCTACTTCGAAAGCATCGAATCCCTCCACAACTTTTAGTCTTTCCTCGAGAGCTTTATACTAATTTAATACCATCGGATTATCAACAGCATAAGTTCCATTCGTCTTTAAGGGCTCTTGGTTCACATCCTCTGGGTCGTGGTCTCTGTATTGCAGGTCCAAGTAGTCGTCTGCATTATTGGTCGGAATATGTAGGGTACGAGGTGCCTCTGCTTTTGGAGGCGGTGGGACAAACCCTTCCATTTCAGTTTCTTGTTGGGCCAAGACGAACTTCTGGTGTCCTCCCTGTGACTCTTTCCTTAGTTGGTGACCGCTTGATGCACCAATAGTTTGGGCTACTTATTTGAAATCTGCCCTGGGAATCTGGCCTTGCCTATCAATAATGTTCTTCAAAGCTAGAAGAACTTGACTCAGATCTCCGTTCATTGAAGTCATATCACCCTTTACTTGGTCGAGATCCTCTTTGAATGCAGCCCAAGTTTCCTCGATTTTCTCCATTGTTTTCTGTTGATAGGCCCTGGTTTAATATGGAGGCCAAGGAAGTGGCGATCTTCTTCTACCAATGGTTCAGCTGGAGAGATGTTTGTGAAAAATGATTTTTGACATGATATGCATGTGTTCGTGAATGCATGCGTGTGAATGAATGTGTATGAATACGAAAGGGGGTTACCTGTCTTACTCACTTGGGTATGTATCCGTCTTTTTCTTATTACTTTTCGTAGCGACTATCTTTAAAATAGATACGGAAACAAGATGTGGAAACAAAGTGCCTTTATTAAAGGTAACGTAATTCAGATATTGAAAAATATTACGATCTTAAACGAAAACTTTATTTACGTAAAAACAAGCAAAAAAGGAAATAAATCTTCTAGGTGCGCCTGCGGATATCTGATCTTGAAACCATCCCTTATTGCTGGACAAATCTTGAGAAGTCTTCAGCATATTATTTCCCTTTTGTGGCCTTGATTTCATACATGTTTGGCGTGTTGACGCGGGAAAGTTATTTCCTTCGGCATCCATTTTTAAATAAAGTCACCGAGATCTTGAGTTTATTATTATCTTTTATACCACCTGTGAATAAAACAAATGTAGGGTGACGAATATATGAAATGCATGACGAATACATGAAATCTATGAATGCGTGGGGGTAAGGCTAAGTGACGTTACTTTTTGTAATAAGTACCCTTATAAGGTAGGTTCCTTAGTCTTGACTTACAGTTGATCTACCCTCCCAAAAGGTGGATTACTTGAGGGTGTCATAAATAACACCAGAGGGGAAAGGCACAAGGGCCTCCCTTAGGTGGAGCCTCTTTACAGACTGAGACTTTCGTCCCCAAGTCGTGAAAGATCTTGTAATGAGATTTTTGGGTTAAGGTCGTTACAAAGAGTCATGGGTGACCTTCCAAAGTGCTACTCGTCAAGAGGATATCTCTCGATAAGTATTCCTTTTTTAGAAGTCCACCTACTCTAGGCGAAGTCGTCACATAAACTCGAAGGGGTGATGTACCCCATAAGCTAATAGACGAACCTTCTTTCTAAGGGTTATTAAAAAAAAATTTGAGATAGAAAAATCCCGCCATGCAGTAAATATATGATAATAAGAGAAATTGACAGTAAATAAATAAATGCGATAAAGTAGATAAATGCAACAAATAAATAAAGCAAATAAAAATAGAAACCTAAAAATACCTAAACCTAGGGTTAAGGAGAGTCCCCAGCAGAGTCGCCAGCTGTTGTGATTGGTTTTATAATCAAGAGTCGCTACTATTAGTTTTTACCTTAAGGGAAGGGAATCTAACAGAAAACCCTAATTCACAGACAAAGGTTCTAGGTTTCCGACTCAATTTTACAAAAGGAAGGTGTTAGGCACCTTTCAACTAACTTGTTCACAAGGATACTAAGCTCTAGGTTTAGGTTTGGGGTAAATTGGATTTTAAGTTTTAATTAGAAAGACTCGCCACAATTTTAGATCGTATGCCTACGTATCCTCTTATGAGGAATCAGAGTCCCAATTCGTAGTTCGTATGGGGTTGGTGTTTTTTTAGGGGTTTGCAAACATATTTTGAATCACCTCGCACTTGGCGGGAGTAGTGATTGCGAAGATTTTGACTGAACGCGCAGTAAATCAAAACTAGTTTGAAACCCTTTTGCAAAAAACAGTTGATTAGCTTAGTTTATTGCGAAAATAGTTTGATGATTTGTTTATGTTTTTTAATCATATTAACTGCAAAGATCTTGATTAATGCATGATTAGAAAAGATTTAATGCAAATAATATATAAAATAATATATGCAATTTTGATATAAAATAAATTTATTTGATAACATAATAATATTTAAATAGTAAATAAAATATATTAATAATAATATTCACATAAAAAGAGATTATAAATAATGAATGATAATTATAAATAATAATAAAAAGTTATGTAATTATACAATATATAATAATAATATCAAAATATGATAATAATAATAATAATAATAATAATTAAAAAAAACTATTTGATAATAAAAATATGTACTGTATATATATATATATATATATATATATATATATATATATATATATATATATATATATATATATATATATATATATATATATATATATATATATATATATATATATATATATATATATATATATATATATATATATATATATATGTGTGTGTGTGTGTGTGTGTGTGTGTGTGTGTGTGTGTGTGTGTGTGTGTGTGTGTGTGTGTGTGTGTGTGTGTGTGTGTGTGTGTGTGTGTGTGTGTGTGTGTGTGTGTGTGTGTGTGTGTGTGTGTGTGTGTGTGTGTGTGTGTGTGTGTGTGTGTGTGTGTGTGTGTGTGTGTGTGTGTGTGTGTGTGTGTGTGTGTGTGTGTGTGTGTGTGTGTGTGTGTGTGTGTGTGTGTGTGTGTGTGTGTGTGTGTGTGTGTGTGTGTGTGTGTGTGTGTGTGTGTGTGTGTGTGTGTGTGTGTGTGTGTGTGTGTGTGTGTGTGTGTGTGTGTGTGTGTGTGTGTAAAGAAAATAGAAATAATAATTGAATTATAAAAGTAAATAAATAAATTAAATTCAGGGGGATGTAAATTCTAATTGAGGAGAAAAACAGGGGGGTGTTAAAAGAAGCTGGGTTAGGCCCAATGGTTGGGGGGGTGATTTCAGTTTTGTTTCAGAAACTTGGCCAAAGGGAGGGTACGAAAATGATTGGGCTTAGGACCAACGCGCGTTTGGGAAGCCCCTGGATAATTGAGCACTGCGATGGTGCACGTGGCTTATGGTGGACCTGACCTTATAGCCGTCCATTCATGATCAAACCGATATACAGGAAAGTGCATGGTTATTACCGTTTATGCGCGTACACGGAATTATATCAGAACATACAATTGTTTTTATCACATTTTCATTATTCATTTTGTTTTACAGTCTTCACGAAACCCTTCTCTCTTCTTCCTCTCAAACCCTAACCCCCGCGGCGGCTTCACCATCAACCTTCAACCCCCACCCCCCTGTTTTCTACCTACCCAACAAGAACCTAGATACAAGAACAAAAATAACAACAAAAAAGAACCTGAGTCTCTTTACCCTTTCGTGATTCCCTTGTTCTTTGATTTTGATTGTTGAGTGTCCGATTTCAGCTAATCCCTGTTCTCCTTCTTGTTTTCAAGTCCCGGCGAGAGCTTTGAAGAAGACGGCGATGGAGGATTTCCCGACGGAGGACAAGCAATTAGGGTTTTAGAAATGGAAACCCGTATTTCTTCTTCTCTGGTCTTCGACAATAAACGAGTTGCTTGGCTTCTGCGCGTTCTTCTTCGAACCCTCTTTGGTTCTTCAAAAATCTCTCGGTATTACGGCCTCAATTCCTCTGTCCTATGTACCTTCTGTCCAAGAAGAATCCCGCTCCTGTTAGTTCATTAGTACTTAAAACTTTTTTAGTTTAGGGTTGTAGATTTAGATTAGCAAATATTAGGGGTTGATTCAGTACATTTGAGATTTGTTGCCTCCTTTTATATTAAAATTGATGTTAGAATTGATTAATTCTGTTGTATTTGGTTTGGTATTATCAGACTCGTAACAGTGCTTCTGTGTAATTTTAGACTCACTGTTATTTGATTTAGCATAATTTGTTGTAAAATATTTTCTGCTATTTTTGGCTTGGACAAGATCTGATGAAGATATGGTTTAGTTTTAAATTTGAATATTATGTGTTCATTGAGAAAATATGTATGTGATTTTTGGTTAGATTTGAACAGTGACAATTTTATTGAACTGGCCTTGCATTATTTTTTGGCGAAACTGGTACAGAAGTGTTTCAGCATATGGGCCCTGTGCTCTTTTGGTTATTCAGTCCAACAACCATTAATTATCTTATTACAGCAAAAAAAATTCTTAAACCGAGCCCAATTGGCCACCCGCCCAATGCTACACTATTATTATTATTTTTTAAATAACAAACCAACTTTAAAACATTACTATATATAAGAAAATGTTTCAGCATTTATTTATTAATAATAATAACATTTTCCCTTTAAAAAAAACTAAGACTTAATGGGATTAGTTAACTTGATAAACACACACTTCTCTTAAAAACAACAAAAACATTATTGGGCCTCATATTACAAAACAATCATACGAATGTTCAAATAAGCATGTTCAATATCTTTGATGGACTTTTAATATTAATATCCTTCTCTTGTTATCAACGAAAAATAGCAATGATCCAACTCAGTAAATTACTCCCCCCTAAGTCTCTTTGATAAATCAATTATTATTCAATAGCGATTTTACCCTTAATAATAACAACTATTTAGTAGTTATTATCCTGAAATAACTTTACGTTCGAATCACATGGGCCATTGGCCAACATGCCCAGGCGAATGGGTTCACAGATACATGAGTCTTTCTGCTTTAGAAAGTCCCATTTTCGCGAATTAAAATACACCCCCTAGTCCCGGGTAAATATAGGCCACCAGATACTGTTGTACCATCTTTAATTAAATATTTCTTCTATTTCGATCTCGAAAGATAAAATCATCGAGGTAGGATAAATTTTGGGTACGACAATAAGGAGGAACCTCGGGATTGGGTCGCGAACGACCCCTAAGAATGGCCGTCATATTTTTATAAGCACCGGGAGGATGTCTTTACAAACGTGTACGCTCACGAGGAGGGGGTCCAGGAGGAATGGTCGTTATACATCCCCGGGAAGGAGAGCAGGATATGGCCGAAATACCACAAGAGGTAGATCGTATTTCGAGAGATGGGTCCTCACCTCCCCTTTTCTGACTTCGAGGTGGCCGTATTCAACAATTACGTGTGGCTACTTCCCAACTGCATCCAAACGGCATCACATTTATGTGAGTGTTTGAGATAGTTTGTAATCATTTGAAGATAGGGGACACCATTCCCTAGTTTTCTACTGCTTCCACCTTTAGAGGAGCAAGGTCGACAGAAAATGGGGATGGGTTTCCTTGAAGCAAGGCAATGGGAAGCTATTTAAATCCTATTTGGAGTTTATCTGCCACTTCAAAGATAAATACATTTTGGTGTAGCCTTCTTCGACCAGGGCGATGTTGAACGTCTTTAGGATCGTGCCTTCACTAAACAAGGATGATACTCCCTAACTAAACGAGCTAGGAGAGCCCATTGCAAAGATGGTTTATAAGTTATCATTCTAGTGGACGAGGAAGCATTTTGATAGAGGATTGGGCGCCTATGTCTGGAGAGAAGGGGAGCTCGGGGACGAGGATCTGGAGAGCTTCTCTATCCTGACTGTGTTCGTGGCTCGGATACCTCGCGTCTAGCGAGTTGGTCGGGGAGGTATACCTCTGTTGGAAAAAAATGGGGAGCCCGTATACGAGCCGGGCCTCATAAACATCAAGGAGCTCCTCGAAAGTGAGGACCCCGTTAGATACTTGGGTATATATATATATATATATATATATATATATATATATATATATATATATATATATATATATATATATATATATATATATATATATATATATATATATATATATATATATATATATATATATATATATATATATATATATATATATATATATATATATATATATATATATATATATATATATATATATATATATATATATATATATATATATATATATATATATATATATATATGTGTGTGTGTGTGTGTGTGTGTGTGTGTGTGTGTGTGTGTGTGTGTGTGTGTGTGTGTGTGTGTGTGTGTGTGTGTTTGTTTTGTAGAGAGCATGAATCCTTCTCAGGAGCGCTTGGCTAAGACTCTTGCCGCCAGAGTGACGAGGGACCTAAAGGATGCACAGACTGGTGCAGGGCTAGCTCCTGCCTCGGGGTCGGGTGACTCATCTTCGGCCCAGGATACAATCGCTCGTTCCCCTATTGTTGTTTCCTCGAAGGCGAAGTGGCCGCGAGCCGAGGGGAGTGTCGACCTGACCGGCGGAAAAGGGAAAGGAACGTATGACCTTCCTCCCCGCTGGTTAGAGAAGTCTTTTTTCGAGGGCGCGACTCTCCGTCTTCCTCAGGCCAAATCTCTCCATCTCGAAGGAATTGTCCGCTTGTAGAAGATGGTGATGCTTGCGCAAAATACTAGCGGTTTGATGCATATCTTGGAGATGGAGGTCGCTTACACTGAGGGGAGTTCCTCTCAGGAGACATAGATGAAGAACCTTCGTGATATGCTTTCTATAAGCGAGAAGGCCTTGGTCGAGAAAGATAAAGTCTTGAAGCTGTCTAAGGAAGAATCGGGGAGGCTCTCCGAGGAACGAAGTGTTCTCTTGCTCGAAAAAAGGGACCTTGAGGGAAAGGTGGCGTCCCTGACTGCCGAGATTACGCCTGTCAAAGACAAGCTAGAGGATACTAAGGATCTGAAAACTCGGGTTTTCACTGGTCGCTCGTTTTCAGTTGGCCACAGACGACGCCCAGACCACTTCTGAGGGAACCTCGAAAATGCTGCAAAGCAGTTGTGCGTGTTAAATCTTGGTGTTGAGCTCAACACCTCATGAATGAGGGTCAATTATTATATAGTTGTTGGTCAGATTCTGGTCCCTGATTATCTCAAGGATATTGTCTCCCAGCCAACCGGAGGTCCCGCCCAACTGTCGCCCGTTACTGAGGGAGAAGCGAAAGGATGATTGTTTTATGTTTATTTTGGCATGCGTGCTGCATTCATTGTATTTAGTTTCCTGGGGTATTTCCTGTTTATGTAATATTCGCACATTATCGGCCCAAGTGGTTGTTTTATTTAAATTCCGGCCAATGGTCATTTGGTATGAATATTTAACTTGTGTTTTTTGCATGTTTGTTGACAAACTAGTTCGTTTAGGATGTTTTTTTTTATTTTGCTAAGAGTTTATAGCGGGGATTTTCTCGTTTGGTATGTTTGTTAGTGTGGGGAAACTGATCAAATGGCCAGGGTGAATATCGGGCGAGGGCTGGAACTCAGGTCTCGTTTCGAGGGATCCAAGTTTGGCAGCATGAACTTCCCACCATGAGTCGGGCATTCAACCATCGTGGCATAAGGACTATGGAGCTCGGTCAATTTATCCACGTAGGGCTGAATGTGCGCGCTTCAATGGAGTGGAGCCTTGCCCCCTATGAATACTTTGGGTGCTATGTTTGTGCCTAGGCATGCACGCGTGGTCGGGCCTGGGTGAGTTTGTCTTTGTCGACCAAACTCACTGACTGATCAATGTCTTTAATTGTAATATTTTTTTAGCTTTTCAGTGTTCCATGATTGAATGAGTTGTTCCCCTTGTAAGTTTTCCAAGTAATACGCTCTAGTCCCCGTTTTCACGTAAACGCGATAAAGACCTTCCCAATTCATTATGAGCTTGCCTTCACGATATTCTTTGCGATTTCTCTTTAAGACAAGGTTGCTGATGTCGAACTCTCATCGTACGACCTTGGCATCGTAGCACATGGCTATTTTTGTTTGAGCGGGGCCTCTCGTAGGGCCGCTCTTGTTCTTATTTCTTCCACCAGATCTAGTTCTTCACGGAGGGCAGCATCGTTCATCTCCTCGTCAGGAGGTGCCTCGGTTTTCCTAGAAGGTTCCTAGATCTCTACGGGAATGACGGCCTCTGTGCCGTAGCTAGTAGAAAAAGAGTCTCCCTGGTAGACGAATGTGAACTCCTTCTGTATCCCCATCACTTCTTAGTTTCGTTCAACCTTTGCTTGAGGCCCCTGAGTATTACTCTGTTTGCAGACTTGGCTTCGCCATTCGTTTAGGGATGCTCGATGAAGGCGAAGTGTTGGGTGGTGCCCAGTTTGGTGACGAATTCTTGAAAGGTGTGGTCCATGAACTGGGTCCCGTTGTCAATGACTATCGCTTGTGGGATGCCAAAGCGAGCGAGGATATTTCTTTTATAGATGCAAAGGACGTTTTGGGTGGTGATTTTTGCGAAGGCTTTGGCTTCTATCAATTTGGTGTAGTAGTCGACCGCTATAATCAGGTATTTGTTCTGATTTGTTCCGACCACAAATGGAACGAGGAGATCCAGTCCCCACCAGGCGAAGGGCTAGGGAGAGGAGAGGGATTTAAGATCGTTAGGAGGAGCTAAATGCATGTCCCCGTGTCACTGGCATTTATCGCAGTTCTTCACGTGCTCTTTTGCATCATGCTGCATGGTGGGCCAGTAATATCCTGCCCATAAGGCTTTTCTCTCGAGGGATCTCCCGCCTAGATGTTGGTCGCTGATGCCCTCGTGAATTTAGAGAAAGACGCGCTCTTCCCCGCTTCAATCGACACATTTGAGAAGTGGAATGGAAAATCCTCTTCTCTAAAGTTTGCCTTCGACCAAAACGTATGAGCAAGCTCTCCTCCTGACAGTAGCCGCTTCTTTCTAGTCGTTAGGGAGTTTTCCCTTAGTGGGATACTCGCGTACGGGGGTCATCCAGCAATCGTTGTCCTTGATGGCGAACACTTCTAAGGTAGAAAATGGATTTTGGGTGCTCGGTCGAGGAAGTATTTCCTATATGACCGATTTATTCCCTCCTTTTCTCTTCGTGCTCTCCAACTTAGACAAGAATCAGTGTAAGCGTTATGATCGTGGGGAATATGTTGTACATTCAAAAATTTAAATTTCCTTTTCCTCACTTGGACCAGGGCCCAATATTTGGCGAGTTGGTCATTCTTGACCTGATATTTGCCTCGGACATGAGAGGCGACCAAGTGAGAGTCGGTGAAGATTTTCACTTCCTCGGCTCCCAGATCTTCATCCAACCCTAAACCTGCAAGGAACACCTCATATTTGTTCTGATTGTTTGAGGTTGTGAAGGATAGGGCGAGGGAGACCTCGATTAGGGTCCCTTCCTAGTTTTCCAGTATAATGATTGTGCCACTTCCGGTCGAACTAGAGGCGCCATCGTCAAAGATCGTCCAACAACGCAATCCATCGGGATCTGCGGGCGAGGTCATTCCTGATCTCATATTGGATATCAAATTCAGAGAGCTCCAAGGACCATTTCAACATTCTTCCAGCCATGTCTGGTCTTCCGAGAAATTGTTTTATTGGTTGATCTGTCCAAACCATTATGGTGTTAGCCAGGAAGTAGTGTCTGACTCTCCTCGTTGTATTAACGAGGGCTAGAGCTACTCTTTTGATTTGTTGATATCTTGCCCCTGGGCCCTTCAGGGCTTTGCTCGTGAACTAAATTGGTCTTTGTCCTTCTAGGGTTTCTCTTATCAGTGACGCGCTTATTGCTTCAGAGGCGATGGCCAGATAGAGGTAGAGGACCTCATCTTTCTCAGGCCGAGAAAGGACGGGTGACTATGATAGCACTCGTTTCAAATGAACAAGGGCTTTTTCGCATTCGGGCGTCCACTCTAAGGTGGCTTCCTTGCACAGATGTTTGAACAAGGGAAGCGCGTGATGGGCGGACTTTTCCATGAATCGAGAGAGAGAAGTGAGCATGCCACTCAAGATATGGATGAAGTTTTTCAAGGTGGACATTAGAAATTCGAAAAATTCCCGACATTTCTCGGGGTTTGCCTCAATGCCTCGTTCTGTTAGATAGAATCCGAAGAATTTTCCTGCCCGTACACCGAAGGTGCATTTTTCTAGGATGAATCGCATCAGGCACTTTCGAGCTTGCTCGAACACTTTCTTCAAGTTCGCGGCATGGTTGAGCTCTTCGGTGGACTTGACGATCTTGCCGTCCATATGGACTTCAAGCATGTAACCTATGTCTTTGCAAAAAAACTTCGTTCAACATGGGCTGATATGTAGCGCCTGCATTTTTCAGACCGAAGGGCATTACATTGTAGTAATAGTTGCCCGACTCGGTCATGAAAGTGGTGTATTTTTTGTCTGTTTTTTCCATCAGAATCTAGTTATAACCAGAGCATGTATCCATAAATGATAGCAATTTAATATCGGCTGAGTTGCTGACCAGTTTGTCAATATTAAGGAGGGGATAAGCATCTTTCGAGAAATCCAGATTGAGATCAGTATAATGAATACACATGCGCCATTTTCCATTTTATTTTTTCACGATAACTACATTTGAGAGCCAGGTTGTGTAATGGGCTTCAGAAATAAAATGTTCCTCAATGAGGTATTTTACAGTTAGTTATGCAACCTTTTCTTTCTTGGACGACTGCTTTCTTCTGCACTGCACGACCGCCTTAAGGGCAGGATCTATAGTCAAGTGATGGCATGCGATCTATGGATCTAAAATAGGCTTCTCGGTCGCACTCCAAGAGAACAAATCAGCATTCTCCTTTAGGCAAGCTTTGAGTTGCCTTTTTTCTAGGTCGGGGAGGTCTGCTCCGATCTTTACTCCTCTGGTGGGGTCTTCTCTGAGGGGAACTAGCTCGAAGTCGCTTTCCAAGATGGGTTGTGCTTGACTCGAGAGTTTGTTGTGATCAACAGAGGAGGTCGACCCTTCGTCTTCCACCATAGGCTCCTTTCGTTTCCTTCTTTTCTCGACACGGTCTTCCTTGGAGAAGCGACTATCGAGGTCAATGGTATCAACCCTTGGTAGGGGCTTGACTTCCTCGGAGTTGGAGGGAAGTGTTGCTGCAGTGCTCATTCGAGGTTGAACGCTGATGGAACTGAGACCCCTGACTGAAGCTTCAAAACACCTTCTACTTGCTTGGATGTCTTCGTGGAGGGTGGCGACCAAGCCTTCAGCGGTGTAGTACTTCATCTGGAGATGTACGGTAGAAGGGACCGCGATGAGTTCGGCAAGAGTGGGTCTCCTAAAGATGCACTGGTAGAGAGACGGGAAATCTACCACCAAGAATTGGGTCTTGATGACTCTGGCCGTTACCCCTCTCACGAATGTGACGATCAGCTCGACATATCCCTTGGGTTTCCCGTTGGCTCCATTGAATCCCTGGAGATCAGATCCCACGTAAGGGGTTAAGTTGCTCTTGTTCAGCTTCAAGGTGGTGAACAGTTGGGCGTACATGATGTCCACTGAACTTCCTAGGTCGACCAGTATGCGGCGCACATCAAAATTTGCCATGCAAGCTCTCACGAGTAGTGGGATGATCGAATTCGGGGCCCCGCCCGACAATTCTTCTCTATAGAAGGCGAGGGGATGAGAGCCTCCTCTAAATTTATCGAGTGTGGCGTCCATATCTGAGTTGGCTTCGATGATATGGTTGAACCTCCACTTCACCGACCCAACTGTGTGCCTGTTGAATCCTCCGCCGGAGATGACCATGGCTGCGGGGAAGGATTCCTGAGGACTATCAGAGGAGAAGTACATGGGGGCGTTCTCCATGTCTGGATAATAGAAGTCTTATGGTGGTGAGATTCTCATGGCGACTGGAATGGCGTCGAGGTCGGGGGACTCCTTCCTTTCCTCGACGTTTTTGGTTTCTGGTGCTTGGTATTCAGGCTATGATGTTGAGGAGAAAAAAAAGGGTAGTACCTGCAAGGCACTCTGACGATCAAGTAAGAGTAGGAACAAGGAGATACAAGCAAAGTATTAGGTGGTAAATAATGAATATTCGATACATGACCCTCACATGTGTGAGGGTTTATATAATTCCCCTAGCGCGTGGCTATTGGTTCCTGATTTCGCGCTTGGATATTGGGGTCCATGAAACCAGGTAGCTGCTAAGACTTGGTCAAAACGGGAAGATGTGCCCGTAACAAGTTGTTGGCCGGAGGAGGGGGTCAGTTACGACCATCTCTCTAGTCGGTTCCTGGTGGCCTGCACGATATTGATGTCGGGCAGGTTGAGAGGATGCTCATCAATCATCCTGGGTCATTGCTGGCTTGGGAGGCCAAATGATTTATATTGCCTGACGGATAGTGGGTGGTTGGGGTTACGGGCGTGGGGGCCATACCAAAGGAAAAGGTCTAGACTAGGTCCATTCAAGTTGTCGAACTAGTTCAGAACATAAATTTAATTAGGCTTAAACTGAAATGTCATAAGCTCGCTAGAATTTTATTTGAAGTATAGTCAATATGTCCGAGTGATTAAGGAGATAGCCTTGTAACCTATTGGACTACGTCCACGCAGGTCCGAACTATGTTGTTGACGATTTATTTTAATAGAACAAGAAAATTTTAAAACAATGATATCAAAAATAAAATTAAGTATTTAATTAAGCTAACTTTTTATAACTAATTAAATCTAAAATTTTCATAAATTAGTTATCAAATTTACTTATAAGATATATCGTACACAAAATTAACTTATTCAACAAGTATAATAAACTTATGGTTTAATACCTTTATGGTTCTCGTAAGATGTACTCGAGATAAATTTTATTCACATATTTTTTAAAATGAGCCTTTATGTCTATCAATTATTTAAAACATACAACATTTGTCCTTATGGTATAAATATTCAATCAAAGCCAACAACACGTGTATGTAGCAACTACGTAATTTTATATTGTCTATATAGAAACCACTATGAATGTCACATATAACATTTTAAAAAATAAGAATTTATTAACCAAAACACTAAATTCAAAAATATTAAATTTATAAACACATTATCATCTATATGAATAAAAATCTGACCGAGCAAACAATCTAGTATAAGTTTCTCTTTGTCGCCGATGCATGTGTCGTTTTAACCATTGTTGCATACTTCCTTTATATGAAATAAAGATACCAATTTTAATTGTTAGTGTTGTATTTTTTATTCATTAAACGGGGCAACGATATGTATTCGAAGTAAAAGAATTAGAGGTTTTAAGTAAGGTACGGTTGTTGCATCTGGTCACCATGATAATCCTTAGAAAGATGTCTGAGATACGAAACAAAACAGCTAAATGAATTTATTTTTCTGTTTTAATGTTGTTTCTAATTTTGTTTGTGAAGATAATCATTGGTTCCTAAGGACTTGTTTGACAGGGGAACATAAAATAATCCATATATGATAAGATAGAAAGAAAAATAGTTTGATTTGTGTTTTGTAGATAGAGAGATGAGTTGAAAATGATTTCTAACCTCATACATTATATAAAAGCACCTCCTTTATGCGGATTTTTACAAAGTAAACTGTTAATGATATGGTTATTTATATATTTCAAGGAAAATTGATTTTGTTTATTGAGGTGGAAGCAGTGGTCTAATGGGTTTAACTTCTAGATGGTCATAATGGTGGTTTCCATGTTATTGTGTTTGAAAAAATTTATATGATAATGTTAAATTTTAAATTATCTAAATATTTAGTGAGGAATCATTTGAAGTTTCCATATAAATTCCGAAAAATACCTTATAATGGCCACTTTTTTTGTCAATAAATCAGTCACTGAAGTGTCAATGTCACTCAATACTTATTTGGATGCCAAGAAGATGTATTAAACACGGTTTAATGAAAAGGAATATAAATTACTAACATGGTTCAGTTGGTATAGTTAAGGGACTATATTATCCTTATTAAGTTATTGCACCAAAACAAATCCCTAGTAGAAGACACATAACCAAAAACTGTATTTCTCCATTTCAAAAATAGTTATTGTTATAACCCAAAATTTATCTTCTTATATAAGGCACGTCTATAAGACGTTGACTGCTTATCAGAGGTGTTCAAAGCTTTATACAGGTTATTCAGTCAGTGAATTAACGATTTCTTGCCATGCCTAATTTTCGTGTATTCTATCATGTCTTGAGTGGTAGAGGGAAGCTAGAAGTTTTGTATCGATTCTGAATAGTTCGAGTTGAAAGTCTGTTTCAGCGCGGTAGACTTTAGAATTTTATAACTCTAGGGAAGGGTATCATTGTGAGCTAATATTTGATCACTGAGTTTGTATTCCTAATATCTTCACCTTTTCGTGTTCATGTCGGGAGCCAATTATTTGCTGAAGACGGTCAAATAATTTTGTTACTAAGTTTTCCGGTTATCGATCATAAGTATTTCTAGCATTCATAAATTTATAACTCCGATTTGGTATGCCGTCTCAAGGTGGTTCTTTTGCCATTAAATATGTCTCGACGTCCACTCCAAATTATGTGTTCGGGCCAAAGGCTAGTTCCTGAAGGAAGGTCTTCGAATACGTGAATCCGTCAGAGTTAAACATTGGAAAATACAGATAAAGAACTGGCTGAACCGTCGTCTCGGGCGCACTAAAAATTTCATAACTCCCTTCTAGAGCACCATATGAGTGCGATTTTGGTTCCCAAAGTTCCATCTCGACGTCCTCTTGATGCCGTCTTTTTTGAAGAGATATTTGAGCTGAACCGGAACTCAATCGAATTGATTTCCAATATTCAAAAATTTATAACTCACTCAATTTTTACCGTATCCCGACGGGTCCGGTGCCAGAATTTCAAAAATTAAGTTGGATACATTTTCTCAGAACATTCCAAGTTCGAAGGGTATCCAAAAGGCATTCCTTTTTTTCCCAGAGTGCGTGTAACGCGTTGAAAATCCTGAATGCTGAGTGTTATTTCATCTGAGTTGAACCTTCGAAAACTCATAACTCAGTCAATTTTTATCGGATTGGGCCCATCTTTTTACACATAATTATTGGCTCTATGATCTACAATATTTCTTCCAAAGTCGAGACCGGATTCTACTCCAATCAATACCAGTTTTTTATTGAAGAATGTGTCAGAGTTGACACTACAGCCCAAAATAAGTTTGTCGGACGAGAAATTTCAAAAAATCATAACTAAATCACCGTTCATCCAAATAAATCCGTTCATTAGGAAACATGTCACAAATTTTATTATCTTTGTTTTCCTTTTTGCGATCGAATCTAAATTACCTACAGTTGATGATGTGGAACTTTGTGGACATGTCGAAATTACATTGTCAAGGCAAAGCCTAACCCAATTAGGCATCCAAGGCCCATTTCCATTCTCTATAAAAAATGTAGATTTTCTGTCATAACTACATAATCCTCACAAACACAAAAACTCTCTCTCTCTCTCAATTCTCTTAAGAATCAAGCTAAAATTTCTCTCATTTTATCTCAAGAACAGCAACAACTTCAACAATATTCTCCAACCTTCTTCAAGAATCATCATCAATTCTTCATCACTAGTTCACCTTGGAGCACCGGCTAGCCACCACCGACCGTCCAGTCGTCGCCATGCCGACGAAACACCCTCCGCCACTGTCAGAATCCATAATCCCCCACTCTAATTTGCGCGTTTCGTTCCTCCGATTTTCATTTTGATCACTGCGATCTCTTCATCTAATCCTCCACTTTGATTATACGGTGAGTTTTTTCTTGAATTAAGAGCTTTTCAAAATAAGTGATTTTTTTGAATAAGTGATTTTTCTTGATTTTGTTGTTGATTGAAGTTTTAATTGTTTAATTGGGACTTAATTAGTGAGAATTAAATTAGAATTAGGTTAATTCAATGATTGAATTAGGAATTAGTATGTAGATTAACACTTAGGTTAGTTTAATCCTAATTTTTGTGAAGAAAATTGGCATTGGATAATTGATTCATGAGATTATGTTGAGTTCTTGAATTTACAAGTTAATCAAAAAAAGGTTTTCTTCAATCAATCTCATGAGTTGAAAATTGATGTTAAGGTTTTCTTTAATGCATTGGTATCAATTAGTTTCAACCAATTGTTTGAGAACTTTGTGGAGTTTGATGCATTGAAATGCATTTTGATACATAAACTTTAATTTTCTACAAGTTGTAAAATGGTTACAATTCACTACTTTTTTTGACATAAACTTGAATTGGAATTAATTTACAAATTGTGATACAATTGAGTTAGATTCTTGATACTTAATCGTTTGATATTGTTGCTTATGGTATGATATCTATGTTGACCTTTGTGTTACCAATTTTCAATTTCACTTCACTTTATTCTCATGTATTGCTTACTAATTCTCAAGTTTCTATAACATGTTGATTCGTTAGTTTGTGTTCATACTTGTGTTACTTACTAACATAGGTCATTTCTAAGTGTTGTAACAATTTCCATAGGGATCAAGTAACATTAGAAATCACTCTTGATGCATAAAAACTTGAGTTTGATGGAAAATGTCATAATTCCTAATTTTGTTCCAACCCTTGACATAAACACAAATTTGCTCTAACTTTCTAACCGTAATGAGTTTTACACCTATGATTAATGAAAATCGACTCTCTCCACGATTCCAGAGCTTTTGGTAGACTTTATTTTCAGTTTTGGTAAACTTTTCGACACATTTTTTGCTACTGTACCATTTTGGAAATCATGCTTAGAGACGGAATTTGGACGAACCAAGTTCATTTTTGAGTTTGTTGGCATGTTTATAGGCTACCATGTAATTTTCGTCCAATTCTGAGTTAAAAACATTTTATGCTTATTTCCTGATATTGCGGTTTTTGCCTCATATTGACTTGTATCATGTACTTTAGCATGCACTTGACTTTTCTTCACGTAGCTTGTTCATTTTGCTTTGTTCATAATTCATTTTCAATGCATATTACTAATATTCAATGTTACATATGATTTTTGTTGTTATTTGCTAACCACTTTTGCGAGATGTGTAAATTTTGGGAAGTCTATTCAGATACTGTGATACGGTGGCAGAACCGACTGTTTAATACTGGTTTGTGTTTTGCGTT
This sequence comes from Vicia faba, assembly GCA_948472305.1. Lineage (NCBI taxonomy): Eukaryota > Viridiplantae > Streptophyta > Magnoliopsida > Fabales > Fabaceae > Vicia > Vicia faba. The sequence goes on along the minus strand of OX451737.1, from coordinate 1,396,573,242 downwards.
TGTGTTTGCAAAATGTCGCGGTAAGCAAGAGTCGCCATCGACTTTTATTTTTTCCAATTGGAAAGGAAAAAAGCATAGAAAAATTCCTTTTTCGAGATTTTGAGTACGGGGGGTAGATTATAGAAAGGGAAGGTATTAACACCCTTTCTATCTGTGGTTTTCCACGGGCTCTTAGGTACTTGCTCATCATTTTGAAAATTTCTTCTTTGTGTGTTTGTGTGGTTTAAAATGTTATTTTGTTTGACTTCGATTTAACCCTTGTATCAGTCCTCAAGAGTGTTACGAAGTTGCTTTGAAAACTTTGTTTGAAAAGGAGTGTAAGTGTGCAAAGTTTGTTTGTTTTGAGCAAGTACTTAAGAACCAATCTATCTACTCGAAAAAGAATAGTTTTATGTTTGTTTCCTTTAGACAATGCTATCCCACTATTAGTGAGTAGGTAGCACCGTCGTTGGAGTTTTTGCGGGTCAATTCAAAAGGGGCGTACGGTCACTAAAGCAATGTTAGGACGTCTTAGTAGTAACCCTAATGTCTTAAGATGAATTATTCGAGGCAACAATTCTGAGGCAACCATTCCGAGGCAACTTTGATCTTTTGGACAAGAGGACGACCAATAAAACATCCTATACTCAATGACCGTTTACCGAAGGCAACCGAAGTGGAGTATACCCTAGGAGTGCGCATGTGCGAGTGATTCAATTTCAAATTATTATCTTTGCACATTTTAGGGTTATCTAACTGTTTTAAAGTTAATCATACCTTCTTGTCATGCATCCCTAATATCATACATCTAACAGTTTAATATTTGCGGAATTTAAAATGCGGAAAATAAACTACGCTATTACAAGGCTTCGAGTATTTACATAGCCAAAAACAAACCCATAAAGAAAAGCGATAAATGAAAATAAAACTCCTAGTTTAAACTATTATAACTTGTGAACAATTACATCAATATGGTAAAAATAAAATAACAAAGCGCGAGCGAGGAAGCTAAGAACGATAAGAGATTATGGTTTTGACCCTGTTTAACCTAACTTAAAGAAAAAAATTGTTTTTGTGGTTTTTAATTATTTTTAAGGAAAAGAATTAGGTTTTTAAATTAAATACAAAATTAATTAGCTAATTAAATTAATTATAGAAAATAATTATTCTAACCTATCTTTGTGTTTTTGGATATTTTAAGAAAAAGAAAATATAATTAAGTTAAAAAACCTAATTGTTCTAATTAATTTTAATTATTTACAAAAGGAATTAAAGTTACCTAAAAATTAAACAACCTAATTTAATTAATTAATTTAATTGACAAAAAATAAACCTAAATCTAATTGGATGGGAAACATTATTTTTTGTGATTTTTGATAAAAAGAATTATTATTTTGTGTTAGTGAAATAATTAATTAAATTAATTAAGAAAAACAAAAAAAGAATATAGAAAGAGATATGGGCCTGAAAGTAATCTGAGGGGGGGTGTGGATAGCCAAATCTGGGCCCAAGAAGGAATGACCCACGTTTGACTTGCCAGATCTCCTGCCATGCGTTGACTGAGGCCATTGGTGCTCCTTCAGATGATAGCCATCAGATCTGGCCTATGGACACTTGGCTGGCTGGATCCTGATGGACCATGGTAGTCTTTGGCCTTGTACGCGCGCTGGATCACTGAAAGAAAAAATATTATGAAAGAATTAGGGGACCTAGGATTCGAACCCAGGCCCTGATGCCCTTTGCCCTCACCCTGTAACCAACTGCGCTAGCTGTTTTTGTTGTATATAACATAAACAATAATTATAATATTATAAACAAGTGAAATAAAGAAATATTCGCGTGAATTTTCAAACAGATGAGTGAGGTGATGCCACGCCATCATCCCTGTCCTTGCTCCGTTGCTAAAATTAAGATACTTTTACCTACGGACATATGTCCGTAGCTACGACCTTGGCTTGTTCCAAAATCCTTCATGGGAACGATAAATGACTTCTAATTTGATGAATCAATTCGTCTGGACCTGTTGGACATCATGATACCCTTCATAGGGGCTAATTTTGCATGCACATAAAAACCCTAAAACGAAACCACAAACCCTAAGAATGGAAATTCTTGATTCAGTCCACAAAAATGCAATTGGATGATATGGATAGCTTGCAAATGTGTTTAGGAACAAGAATCTATAATTATTTCATGCTATAAGTATCAGAATGATGCAATTTGAATTCAAGAAAAAGGAAATGTCATGACTGACTTACAGCGAGTTACAGGGCTGGAAAGGACTTGTTCTTGATTGGTTTCGCTTGCTTACACTCCCAGGAAGCGATTGGGATGGTCAGGAGGATTTGTAGATGCCTACAAATATGAAATCGTGTCTGCACTTTTTTGGTGTTTTTTCAAGTTTGGTTCTTGTTCTTGTGCCTCTCTCTAGCCTTGTTTTAGGTCTGCAACTGATCAATATATATCAAGGATTGGATTAGGGTTGAAAACCTGATCTCAATCTTCCTCCATTATTGATTTTGATCTTGATTTGATTCCTTTGAAAACCATTCCAAAAATATGCCTAATTCAATCTTTTTGTGCACACCAAGCCTTTACACGAATTCAATCTCATTCTAGCTGGATATAGGACTTGAAACATGTGCAAAATCTTGAGATTTCAATGTTTTGGATTTTCTCATGATTTGTTTTGATTAAAATTGATTTAATTCAAATAAAAATCAAAATAAATAATAAAAACAAGATAATGACAAGTGGAAAGGGCTCGGGCTCGTGGAACATGTTGCCAACTCAAAACAAGTGAAAAAGATTGGGCCCATTTGGCAAAAATTGCAATTTGAGGCATAGTTGACTTTTGACAATTTTGCAAAAAAGGTCAACTTCACCAATGCATAACTTCCTCAATTTTGACTCTTTGAAGGTGTTCTTTGACTTTTTAGAAATCTTGAGATGTCCTATAAGCAACAGTTTTGGTCTCATCTGTATTTGATATTCCATGTTCATGTATGAAGCTTTGACAAAAAAGGTGTTTTTGTTGACTTTTCAAAATGACCTATAATGTCAAAATTCATAACTTCTTGTTAGTGCATATTTTGAACTTGGGAGATGAATATGAATTGTAGGTAATTGGATCCTATTAAAAATTAGCTTTGGATGGGTCATTTCTCATAAAGTATGAGAAAGTTATGCTTGGCCAAAGTTGAGTTGACTTTTCCTTAAAAACCCTAATTTAGTAACTTTTGGGTTTTGATGAATTGTGAGCATTCCTTGATAAATCATGATCAACCCTTGTAAAAATTATGAATAATACTTAAAAATGAGAATGTTGACAAAGTTTTTTGAGGTTTGACTGTATATGGGCCACAGTTGACTTTTGCCCTAGCACAGTCGATTTTCAGGCTTTTGAGTAGTTGACTGAGCAAACTTTCTTTGCAAGGCTTGAAACATGACATGGATACTCTTGAGAACATATTAGGACATTTATGAGAATTTGAGACCCTTTGGACTCAAGTATCTTGATGCAACATGAAACCCTAATTTTGAATAGATTGCCTTAGGATGGAGTTTGTCTGGTCAACCCTTGGACTCCCTTGAGCAATTTGAGAAACTCACTTGAAATGTATTGAGAAATATGGGAGGTAAAATTTTGGGGTACAACAGATACCAATCGCTTGAACATTATTTGGTGGTGGATACGCTTATAGCTTGCACCCGTTCTTCATTATGTTATGACATTTCTTGTTTTTGATGCTAGCTTGCGGCATATTCTGAGTTCCTTACACTCGTTGAGCTTACTATTACGGATTTGCTATCCGTTTGGTATATTTTATGACCAATTTTTGTAATATTGAATTTATCGCTTTCTAGAAATCATGTAAAGTAGGAAATAACGAGTCTGCGTTCGAAGTATTTGTTTAAAGTCCTGTAGTAGGCACCACTTTCTGTATGCTAATTGTGTTTGTTTAAATCCCTATCTTTTAATAGGCAATTCTGCACGTGTGTTTACTTTCTTGTACAGTTTTATTCATTCTCGATATGAGTTCGGCCCATTTGGACGGTTTGGTATTGAATTCATTCTCGATGTGAATTTGTTCCAAGTGGATTCAGTCGGTTCATGCTTGTATGAGTGTGTTCCTATTACATTTACCGTTTACAATTCTATCAAAGTTACAAAGAGACATATCATATATTATGTGTCTGGTTCACCTTCCGTATGGAGTGTTCCTTAGAGGCTCTGGTCTTTGTTCATTCTCGATATGAGTTTGTCCCATTTACCTTTCGCACTTTACATTTTGTCAAAAGAATCATAAAAAAGAAGATATATTCAGATATTATTCGCATGGTTCACTTCTGTATGGGTTGTTCCTAAGAGGTTTTGGTTTTGGTTTGATTCTCGATATGATCTGTTCAAAGTGGATGTTGCCCGATTTATTTTCATGCCCTTATTCTAGTGTACATACCACACTTCTTTTACCATCTATGTCATGCTCCCTTAGGAACTTTGGTTTACTCTCAATATGAATATATTCCAAATAGCAACTAGGTTGGTTCATTCTCGGATGCGTTTGTTCTTAGAATACCTTAGGTTGGTTCAACACTCGGATGAGTGTGTTCCAGATGGACACTAGGCTTGCTATCCATGTATGACAACATTAGGTATAATTTTCCCTTCTTTGTCAATCCGAATCATAGGACCATCATTGTACGATAACATTAGGATTAGAAACTAGGCTAGTCTCCCTTAGAATTTTTCTTCCCCTTTGGCATGTGCATTAAAACTAAAACTCATTTTCTTAGCAAATTCCAAAACACATTAACAATACAAAAACCCTTTTTCAAGGTAAAAACACCAACAAATTCAAACTCTTTTCTCGCCTCTTGGCTTTTCAAACTTCAAAATGGATATTTTATTTTCCCACTCTATGCAATACGATGCATAATTCCCCAAAGGTCGGGTTGAACTATGTCTACTTTCTAGAGTCGCGAATATAACATCATACGCCTTCGGGCATTTTTTAAGCATGTTAATTCCTTTCTACTCTAGATGCGTGAGTCTCCAAAGGTCGAGTTGCAGGTAGAATGCGAACTTAATATTGTTCCATAAAAAAATACAAAACAAACCAAAACATGTGAGACAAACTACGAGGCTCTGATTCCTCGAAAGAGATACGTAGGAAAGAGGTTGTGGAGCCTAACCAAGCACAAATTGTAAATACTTCTTTCTTTTCTCCGCATTTCTTATTTTTCATGCATTCCTTTTTCATTTTCTCTTTTAATCATAGACATAGCTTAAGCACACCCTTAGAAGTAGCAAAAAAGAGTGGATACCATGGAGTACCATGGGCGTGAGGGGTGCTAACACCTTCCCCTTGCGTAATAGACTTCCATACCCGATCTCTTGGTCAAAAAACATTCCCTTCCTATGGGATAAAAAATGTTCTCGATATTCACCTTTCCCTTCTATGGGATAAAAAATGTTCGATGGCGACTTCATTAATATACTATCAGTTGATGTTCGGCCAATTGTTTCAGCTAGAGACTTCACTGAGGATAGATTGACCAATTGTTGGTCCGTCCCGAAGTCAATCCTAGATTTTGTTTGTTTAGAGCTTTGGGTGTTTATTTACTTCCAATTATTTCTAGCTTTATATATATATATATATATATATATATATATATATATATATATATATATATATATATATATATATATATATATATATATATATATATATATATGTTTGTGCATGCATTTTACCGCTTTCCATATACTGTTGGATATTCTGCTATTTCTTTGTGGATAGGTGTTACAAGAGGTAAAAGGCCCAATACTCAGGCCATGTGACAACCATAGGACACCCTAGGATTAGAGTGGAGAGTCATGAAGATGGGTAGGCGATATTCTCTATCACATCAATCATGAGAGCCACGGTCAAGATAGGATTTAAATGCGGATGCTATCATCATCACATATATTGTACGATGATATCATTTTCAGGAGAACCTATGACCATGGCTAACCATTGCCTTACCTTGACCTTAGATTTACCCGTGAGTGGGGAAGGGATTATTATCACAGGTACTGTTGGTGACTTGATACTGATGGTGACTTGATGGTGACTTTGTGGACTTAATATTGTTGGTAACTTATTGTTCGCCCCAATATGTTTCTAAGTATTCCCTCATCATGTTGGCCATTTATTTCGAAAATTGCATCATGGCATATTTATTTTTCAAAACAGATGTGTGTCAGAAAAATAATGTGTTTATCTAACTTGCATATGCATCGTCTGTTCCAAGGTATTTTTAGAGTCATGTCTTTTCCAGAGATGGATTATAGCACTGATGTCGGTCCTGAAATTACTAGGTATACTCACAGTTACAATTTTCCCAAGATTGACACATCTTCATTAAAGAGGTTGAGAACTTTGTTAGACAGTGATAATCTTAAGAGGTATGTCAACAATTATGGAAGTTTGTTATGGTTTCTTGACCCCATTGATCAAAAAACCTTAGTGACTCTCCTCCAGTTTTAGGATTCAGATTTGAGATGCTTTACTTTTCAATACTTCCAGTTGGCTCCCACCCTGGAGGAGTATTCTTGTCTTCTGGATTTGAAGGTGAACATTCATGTCCATTTTCCCGTACACACAAGAAAATCAGATAAGAACTTATTGTTGGTGCTCTTTATTTGAGCATAAAAGAAGTGAAAGACAATTGGGAGCCTAATGATGATGTATATGGTTTCACTTAAGAATTTTTAGAATGGAAAGCACATGAGGTGGCCGAAATATAAAATTGGGTCACTTTTAATGCATTGTTTGTTGTCATGATCTATGGCACAATTCTTTTTCCCAACAAGAAGGAGTTGGTTGACTTAGCAGCTATATGTGTTTTCATAAATAAGAATCTGATACCCACATTACTGGAGGACCCTTATTACATCATTCAATTGATACACAAGAAGAAAAGGTTAGTCAATATATGTCATCCTATGTTGTACAGGTGGCTCATGCTTCATCTCTCTACTAAGGGGTCTTTCATTCATACCGAGGACTCTCTCCCTTGGTTGAAGAGACTGGTTATGCTCACTTCTTATGACATTAAGTGGCATTATATCGCTGGAGAGGGTCCAAACATTATTACCCGCTGTGGTGCATTCCCAAATGTTCCTCTCATGGGTACTCGGGATTATATCAATTATAATCCCGTCTTGGCTTTCCGCCGGTTAGGGTATGTCATGAGTGACCAACCTAAAGATTCAGAGATTTCATAGACTGTGTATTTTGCAAAAGGGAATAATCCAGAATTACTGTCAACCATAATGTTTGCTTGGACAAAGTTTCGTAAAAGGAACATGGAATCCATAGGGAAGAAAGTCGTTGTTGCCAAAGCTCCTTATGTGGAATGAGTGAAGAAAAGAGCGAAAACCATCGGGTTTCCGTTCAAGAAAGAGAACCCATTGTATGAGCAACCTCCTCTCATTTTGTCTAAATTCATGCTTATAGAAGAGTTCAATTAGGTCCAGGTCGAGAATATGGAACTTCGTCAAAGGGATCAGGATTCATAGATAAAACTATACGAAATTCGGGTCGACAAGCTGAATATGATCCATATGCTCCTTATGTGGAATGGGTGAAGAAAAGAGCAAAAACCATCGGGTTTCTGTTCAAGAAAGAGAACCCATTGTATGAGCAACCTCCTCTCATTTTGTCTAAAGACGTGCTTATAGAATAATTCAATTAGGTCCTAGTCGAGAATATGGAACTTTGTCAAAGGGATCAGGATTCATAGATGAAACTATACGATGTTCGGGTCGACAAGCTGAATATGATCCATAAGCTCAAAATGTTTGCTTAAGGGACTTATGGAAGTAGGAAAACTAAAAGAAGGCCAAGTATAGATGAAGAAGAATCTTTGCTTGCTAAATACTACATAGAAGTAGTTGAAGACGCTGAAAGAAAACATCGTGAGTGTGTGAAGCTACAAAAGGAATATGCCAAGAAAAAATAAATAATCAGGGAACTGGAAAGACTACTCAAAGATGCCAAGTTGGACAATGAGAAGCTTCAAATCAGAGTGAAGAGTGTGGAGAGTTCTCCAGAGCCGATTCCACTCCAAGGATGCAAGGAATTCGATAAGCTACTCGATCGGTGTCAGGATCTCCAAAAGTATCTATACCAAAAGGATGAAGTGATCAAAAGCTTTGAAAGAGAACTAGATAGTGAAGAGACTAAAGAGCTATTCAGAAGAACTAAGGAATGGAGTGGAGATTACTTTGGGCGAGCAAGGCCTTTGCACAACATTGAGATGAGGGGTCCACCCTCATGATTGTTCTATTTTAATTATGTCCTTGATATTATGGATCACCGCCAGAATTGTTGGACGGTGCCTTCTTTCTTTATGTATAATGGACCATGTTTTGCTATTACTGTATGAACCTAATTTCAAAATCTTTTAAATTGAATGAAGACAGTTATTGCTCATCTCTTGCTTGCGTGCTATTATTCTTATTTCTCCAAATCATGTCGCTTGTTCAATCCATATGGTCGACAAAACACGTGAATACTGTAGAGTCGACTAACATATCATGCATTTCATATCATTCATGCATTTTTCATGACAAGTTATTCAGTTGGATTCAGTTATTCAGACGATTTCTTATCTCTGGATTATTCTTCTTCTTAGTAGATTTCTCGAAGACGACTACTCATAGGTACCCAACTAGAAATAACCTACCATATTAGATGGAACAACTGCATAATGAAATCGTTGAAATAAGGTCTCAGATGGCCACTTAGATGAGCTAATTCATGGAGGTCATTCTAAATGTGAATCGCCGACATGATGAGTTGGCTGCTCTCGTCAACAACCAGCATCACAATCAGATAGATGGCAAAAATCAAGGTCTTTTTCAAGACATTTCTGTCGGACTAAGGAATGCACATGACCAACCTTTCGTGAATCTTCATGGGCCTCCTGAAGATCCTTTTCTTCAGCGCTTCGGTAACATGGGGAATTTTCCTCCATCCCCAGGGCCTCGTCTTCTGGGTAACCGAAGAGGCAATCTGGGTGTAAGGAACCATCAGGAGCATAACTATGACTATGATCTGGATGAAGACCAGTACTCTATGCAGCATTTTGAGCCATAGGTTCATGTTGAGGATAGAAGGTATCGTCTGTTGTAGGAATGATTGGAATCTATGGAAGGACAAGGAGTCTTTAGTTAGGATGCCAATGATCTCGGGCTGGTGTCCGGGGTGAAGGTTCCCCCTAAGTTCAAACCTCCAGTGTTTGAAAAGTACAACAGTTAATCATGTCTCGTGACTCTTGCTACTGCTTATTTCAGAAATATGTCGATCCATACCAAAGATCAAGGGCTCTGGATTCACTATTTCTAGGATAGCATATTTGAGGCATCTTTAGAATGGTACATGAAGCTGGAGAGAGCTCATATTCGATGATGGAATGATTTTTCCCGTGCTTTTGTCAAACATTACTAGTACAATATGGACACGGCACCCAATTGCACACAGTTACAGGGTTTGTCTCAAAATCCAAATGAGTCATTCAAGGAATACACTCAGAAGTGGCATGAACTAGTGGAGAGAGAACTGATCGATATTTTCACGAGTATGCTTCAGAGGCCATATTATAACCGCATGATTGGAAGTACTTCTTCAGGGTTTGCTGAATTAGTGATGGCTGGTGAAGGAATCGAAGTAGGTTTGAAAACGGGAAAAGATTCAGAATACAGGTTCTGGTAACATTTCAGGGAATGGAAAGAAGTCATTTGAGCCCTACACAAAGAAGAAAGAGGGTGAAGCTAGTGTTGTATATTCTTAGAGATGTAGGGGTGGATATCAAAAACAGAAGGTCAATGTTATTTTTGTTCCAGTCAATGCTCCTCTGCCACAAGGGCAACAAAATCCTCCTCGACAGAATAATTACCAACACAGGAAACCAAGAAGGTTTGACCCATTACCTATCAGTTATTCTGAAGCTCTCCAACACTTGCTCAGATTGAAGCTAGTGACTTTAAGGAAGATGCCCACACCTCCCATGAGGTTGCGGCTAATTGTGATGCGAACGTGAGAAGTGAGTTCCATTCGGGTGGTGTGGGTCACACAATTGAGAACTGTTTTCCGTAAAGAATAAGGTGCAAGATCTGTTGGATGCTAAAGCAATTAAGTTCACTCCTACTAATGGTCCTAATGTTGTACAAAACCCGATGCCGAAACACAGGGTTACTGAGGTAAATGCCATTGACGAGAATGGTGAAATTCTTAAGATAATGGCGTAGTAGCTAACCACTCCACTCTCTTTCATTAAGAGATATCTGATCCATAATGAGGTGTTTATGGGTTGTGCATCTGACTGTGATGAGTGCAATAAGTATCCTGATAGTTGCAGAAAGTTGAAAGCCACTATTGAATTATTAATCAGCAGGGGCACTTTGCAGTTTGATAGGATTCAGAAATACAGGAGGGTTACCGAAAGTGGCATTGCCATTATTTCAATTCCATATACTCTGACCCGTATTCCTACTCCTACTCGAGTTGTACCATTGAGAATCATTATTCCCAGTCCTATGCATTATATTATTGAAAGAGTTGTCCCCTGGTGTTGTACCCCAAAACTTGCCCTCCCATATTCCTCAAGATTTGTCAAGAATGATCTTCAAATTGCTCAAGATTGCTCAAGAGTTAGACAGTCAAACCATCTCCTAAGTAGTAGACAATTCAAAATTAGGGTTTTGGTTCTTTCAAGGAATTTGGGGTTCTCAATGGTTCAATCAAGTCTCATAGGCCTATATACATTCTCAAGCACCTACATGCCAAGTTTCAAGACTCACAGTGCCAATTTGCACAGTCAAAAGCCCCATTTGATCTATAGTCAACTACAAGGGCAAAATGGTCATTTTGCAGTCAAAAGTCAGAATTCTTGGTCAACATCTTATTTTGAGTTCACAATCATCATTTGATCAAGTCTTGATCATGATCCCACAAGAATAGCTCAAAAATCATCAAGATGCAAAAGTTACTATTTTTGGACAGTAGAAAAGTCAACTGTACTTTGACAAGGGCATAACTCTTTCATGGTTTATCAGAAAAATTCCATCCAAAGATCATTTTGAAGAGGATGAAATCTCCTACAATCCATATTCACACTCCAATATCAAGAAATGCTCTCACAAAAAGTTACAAATTTTTACATTATAGGTCAACTTCAAAGGTCAACAAAAGTACACTTTGAGTCAAAGGCCATAACTTGAGATTGGTAAATCCAAATGACATGGGAGCAAGAGCATTGGTTAGAGGACTTCAAGGGCTTTCCAAAATGTCAAAGAACATGGTCATATGATCAAAATTGAGCAAGTTATGCATTGGAGAAGTTGGGCAATTTTCATGAATTTGCAAAAGTCAACTTTGCTCAAAACACCTTCTTTTTGCCAATGGGCCTCAAATCTCTTTTTGAAACTTCACCCATGACCTATGCACGACCCACCAAGTTAAATTGGATTTAGTTTCTTAAATTTATTGATTAAATGGATTTTTAATACATATTAATTCATTTAATTAATTTAAATTATAAGAAAATAAAAGATTTGATTCTTAAACATATTTGTGAACCAAATATGATCCAAATATGCTGACCAATTCTTGAACAAGCTAAAAGATACAAAAATATCCAATTTTGGCAACTTATTCAATCATGAAAAATCAAGAATATTTGATTTATCAATCAAAGATTTAATCTTCAATGCACATGGGTATGGGTCCAAATTTTGACCTAAACTGATTCCCTTATATGCTAGCAAGCCAAGCATAACCTAATTCACGAGAAAAAGCTGCAGAAACGGCCATATCAAATTCAAGAAATTTCAAGAAGAGTAAAAACTTGTTCTTGCAATATAGGCCAATTCAAGGTGCCTTGTCCATCCAAACACATTGCAGGAGATACCAGGAGTGATTTGCAATCAAATTCAAGCACCAAAACTCAAGGAATCGCGACATACCATCTCACAGTTTGCACTTATAATTCAAAACAGTATCTCTTAATTCATACGCATTTGACATGTTTTTGTGATTGATTTGCATTGCTAGAGATTGTACAAAGCTAATGGAATGACTGAATTGAACCATAATACCCTAAACCGAGAGATGCCATGATTGAATTTCTAGGGTTTTCAAGCTTTCAAATAGGGCTTTCCAAACCAGGAAAAATTGGAACCAATGGGATACATGGTTGAATTCGTGAGACCAAGACGATTCCAACACACACCTCGCGAAATATTTCTTTTTGCTCTGTCTCTATTCGCTATTTTTCGTGCAGGGAGGTAGTGGAGGTTAAAAACCCCCGCTATCTGATTCTAATTATGCAGGACAAAGGTTTAAGATGATGACGTGTGGTCATCTGGTTCGTGGGTTTGAAAAATGCGCGCTTTATTTTTTGTTTACAAGATATCAATTGTTTTTGTATATAATATTCGCTACTTGTCCATTTAACAAAAGCGTGTCACAACTCAGTTGGCAAAGGCGTTGATGCATAGTTCATTGGGACCTTGGTTCGAATCCCAGGTCCCCCAAAACCTTGTTATATTTCTTCCTCAGGTGTTCATGTGCAGATTTCAAAAGGAGTTCCACCATACACTTCAAATCTCAGTGCGCCAGATATCTCCAAACCTAGATCCAATGGTCATGAGTGAAAGATCATCATACTCCCTAGTTAATGCAGGCGCGTGAGATCCTGGAAAGTCAAACAGGCTGGGCATAATGGGCCTGGGAAATTGCCATCCAAACCCCCTCTTTGGGCCCAACACCCCTTAGTTTACTCTATTTTCTTTTCATTATTTTTTATTTACTTGCTTGTTTTATTTTTAATTAATTGCTAACAAAATAATTATTATTTTTCTTAATAAAATCAGAAAACCCAAAAATATATAATTTTTATTAATTTCATTATTTTTGTAAATAATCAATTTAATTGACTTAGTTTTTTTAATTAGGCATAATTTTAACATTTTTGCAATAAAATAAAATTAATGTAGAATTAGGGTTTTTAATAACTTTTAACCATTTTTAATTTATTTCCTTAAAAATAAAAAACTCAAAAATATTTTATTTTAATTGATTAATTCCATTTTTTAATTTAGACTTAATTCTTAAATTCAAAAATAACAAAAATATGTTTTATTTGGCAAAAAAGGGTCAAAACCCTAAAAACTCTTCGATTCAATTTTTCTCGCGCGTATCATATTTTTATCCAATAATGTAATTGTTCCGAGAATGTAATAGTTTTGGACTTAGGACCTTTTACCGCTTTTATTTATCTTTCCTGCATTTACTTTTCAAGGGTTTGTTTTTGGCGATGTAAATACCCGACGCCTTGTAATAGCTTAGTTTTATTTTCCGCAATTATTAACTGCTAGATGTATGCTAAATAGGCTATGCATGACAAGATCTATCTTAATTTAAAATAAACCGTAGCTCACCATAACATGTACAAAGATAACATAACTGAAAATTGACACATTTTGCACATGCCACTCTTAGGGTACGCCTCACTTGGTTGCCTCGAACGTGGTCATTGAGTATAGGAAGTTTTAGAGGTCGTCCTCTTATCCATAGATCATAGTTGCCTCGAAACGGTTACCTCAGTTAAAATGATCTAAGACATTATGGTTACCGCTAAGGCGTCCTAACATTGCTTTAGTGGCCACATGTCCCTTAATCGAATTGACCCGAAAACTCCAACGACGGTGCTACCTACTCCTCAATAGTGGGATAGCACTGTCTAAAGGACATTTACACAGCTTAATTCCTTTTGAGTAGGTAGAGGTTCTTAGGTACTTTCTCTTTCAAAACAAAACAAATTTTCCGCACTTACACTTTTCAAACAAAGTTTTCAACAACACTTCATACACTCTTGAAGACAGAAACAAGAGTTAAATCGAAGTTTTCAAACAAAACTCTTTTCAAAACCCACGAACACAAGAAAAGCAAAACTTTTGAAAACACAATGAGCAAGTACCTAAGAGCCCGTGGATAACCACGGATAGAAAGGGTGATAACACCTTCCCTTTCTATAATCTACCTCCCGAACCCGAGAAACATCTCGAAAAGGAATTTTGATGTGCTTTTGTCCTTTCCTTGTTGGATTAAATAAAATACGGTGGCGACTCTTGCTTACCGCAACATTTTGCGAAAACAAATGAAAAACACGAACCAGCATTCCAAAACAGTCAGTTTTATTTCCACCGATCACAGAACTGGCGACTCTGTTGGGGATTTTAATAAGTGAGGTGTACCTTAGGATTAGATCACTTGTGTTTTCAATTGTATGCTTTGTATGCTTTAAATTTTGTGGGCTTGTATCGGAGTTTTATAGATCCTAACCCGGATCTGGGGGTACCCTTTTTAGGTAAGTAGCAATAAACTGTGAGGGATCTGTCCGGCGTAGACCGACACGGATGAAGCAGTAGCTACATTGGTGTGACACCTTGGTCTGTACCGATGTCCCTTGTGTTGGAACGAGGAGAATATGGGTCTTCCGAGGAGTCATTAAGCACCAACTGACCTTAGAACCTTAAATTGACCAACTTGGCCATAGAACAGTAGCAGTATGCTACAGTCATTGAGACTAAACTCTCGCGATGGTTTCGGCCGCAAGAAAAGGTTGCCAAATTGGAATTATGATCGATTGAGGGTAGTCAGTGATATTGAGATCCTCTAGAACCCGGTTACTATTTTTAGGACAGGTCTTAACCAACTGAAACTGAAAGAGGGTAGTACCTAAACTTCATGCCAGCCTGAAATCTAAGGGCTTTTTTGTGTGACTTGTGTGCCTTTACCATGTTTGCCTTTTGTGAATACTTGTGGTGTGCCTTTACCATGACATCATAACATCATAACATTGCATACATCCTGCATAAGGACTAACCCATTTCAAAGACAAGAAGGTTTCATCTTTGCTCTGTTTTGTAGGACATCATGATGCCCATGCGTAGGAATACTATCCGGCTCAACTTTGTTTAACCACCTGATTTGCTTAAAGAGTTGGTTGTCAGGATTCCAGACACTGCTTCCTTCATCAGGAGGCATGGGTCTCTTCTCGGTTTAGTCACCTCAAAGTGGGACCAACAAATGATGAGTGTCTTGGTCCAGTTTTATGATCCGCTATACCATTGCTTCATCTTTCAAGACTTCCAGCTGGTCCCTACCCTGGAAGAATTCTCTGAGTTGCTTGGTATCTCTGTTTTGGAGCAGACGCCATTTACTGGTTGGGAAAAGACTCTCAGGCCTGAAGAGATTGCTGCAGCCCTTCACTTGACCAAAGAGGAGGTAATGGCTAACTGGGAGACTAGAAGTGGAGTTAAGGGCTTTTTGGCTAAGTTTCTGGTTGGCAAAGCTAATTGTTTCTGGAATGACTTAGACTTCAAAGCGTACGAGGATATTTTGGCTCTCTTAATCTATGGTCTGGTATTGTTTCCAAATCCTGACACCTTTGTTGATGTTAATTCCATTAGGATCTTCATCTCTCGGAACCCTGTACCCACTCTCTTGGGTGATATCCTTCATCAGCTCTATACTCGTACTGCCCGAAAATGGGGAACTTTGATGTGCTGTGCTCCTTTATTGTCGAGGTGGTTTATTTCGCACCTCCCTAAATTTGTACTGAAGAACAAATAAGGAAGGGGCTGGGCTCATAGGATAATGTCTCTTACTGATAATGACATTATTTGGACTCTCAGAGGCTTAGATGAGGTGGCCGTCATTGATCATTGTGGAGAGTATCCTAATGTTCCATTGATCGGAACCCATGGAGGAATCTCTTATAACCCATGTTTAGCTCTCTGTCAGTTTGGAAGAGCCAGAAGAGAAGGGCCTCATGAAATGTTGATACCTCATATCATCTTTGATTTTCAGGGAGATAGCGACGAGCTGCGTCGTAGATTCATCAGGGCATGGGATAGAGTTCACAAATCTGACCCACATGTGTTGGGATCAAAAACTTCTCTGCCAATGGAGTCATATTTCAGATGGGTCTGCATCCGTGCCCAGAAGTTAGGTATGCCATACGAAGCTTTCAGGCCTATTACTCTTGAAGTTGCTGATAAAGACGGGGTTCCTCCAACTATTCTCCATCCTCATACACCCACTGATGTTGGCACACTGAAGAGGTCTTGGGCGCAACTGCAGGAAGAACGAGATTCTTATCGGGAAAGGTTCAATGAACAAGAACAGAAGATCCAGAAGCTGACTAAGCAACTGGAGAACGAACGGATCCTGAATGATTATATCTGCACTGAGAAGAAGAGGCCATGGGAACATTGATGGACCTTTGAGGATTTCTTTTATGGTTTTATTTACTTTTCAGTATTTCCATTCATGTAACACCTAAGGGCAATTTGTTGAACAATTTAAATTCTGAAGTTAAATCTAATAAAGTGTGTTTCCTTTCTTGTCTACAAATTTGAATCCCGATTGTCTTTGAAAACATAAATCATACGCATTTCATCGCATGCATTGCATAAATAGGTACCCTTTTACAGGTCACTTATCTTCTTCGCTGTTTATCTCACGCAATCATCATGTCTACTGAACCTTCCACTGAGCAAGCTATCAAGGCCCTCCAGGATCAGAATGCCCAGTTCCAAGAGTTGGTTATGAGCCTAGCCAAGGGTCAACAGGATTTGAAGACCCTGATTCTGAAAGAGAGGAAGAAGAAGAAGAAGAGGACCATCCTGTTCAACACTGGACGCAGGTTTGGAAATGGACTACAGAATGAGCTTGATCTGACCACCTCATATGTAGGGAAAGACAATCCACAAGAGAGAAGGGTTCCTAGCCCCATAGTCTCCGACAACGAGACGGATTATGATGAAGAACAGTATCCTCCTGCTGAGGATAGGTACAAACAGTTGGAGGACCGCTTGAGCACTATGGAGATACAGAATATGCCCAGGCTGGACTTCGGAGACCTAGGTTTATCCTCTGGGGTGGTGATTCCCCATAAGTTTAAGGCACCTGCCTTTTCCAAATATGACGGAGCCTCCTGCCCAAAGTTGCACCTCCGGTCATATGTAACGAAGATCCAGCCTTACACAACTGATAAGAATTTGTGGATCCATTTCTTTCAGGACAGTCTTTCAGGGACCCAACTTGAGTGGTTCTATCAGCTGGATGGAGCCAGTATCCGTAACTGGGAAGATTTGGCTACTGCATTCTATAAGCAGTATCAGTATAATTCCGACCTCGCTTCCACGCGTACCCAACTCCAGGGTATGTCAATAGGGACGGGTGAAGGATTTAAAGAGTATGCTCAAAAATGGAGAGACCTTGCCGGAAGGGTGCAACCACCTTTAATGGACCGTGAACTGGTTGATATGTTTTTGGGGACCCTGTCTGGTCCATTATTTAACCATTTGATTGGAAACTCTTCAGCCGGGTTTACAGACCTTATCTTGACTGGTGAGAGGATTGAAGCTGTTATCAAGGCTGGGAAGATACAGAAGGGTGCCTCATCAAGCACTGAGAAGAAGCCGTTCAAGAAAGAATCCAGTGTTGTCTACGGTTCAAGAAGACAGAATAGATCTGAACACCGCCCAGCTGTCAACGCGGTTGTTATTTCAAAACCTGCTGGTGCTCCTCAGCATCACAACCAACAAAGGGGTGAGAGACCTCGAAGGCAGTTCACTCGCCTCAGTATGACCTTGTCTCAGATATTGCCGCAGTTATTGACGACTAATCTGGTGACTCTAAAAGAAGCTCCGAAGATTTCAAACACAACATCCCCAAAGTACAATCCTAACGCCCGTTGCGCTTATCACTCTGACAGCCGGGGGCATAATACGGATGATTGTTGGGCTTTGAAGAATAAGGTTCAGGACCTAATCGATGTAAAGGAAATTGAGTTCGAGGCGCCCGAGAGGCCTAATGTTGTGACTGCTCCCATGCCCAAACATGGAGTAAATGCGGTAAAGGAAGACTTGTTTGTAGCCTTTGTGGATGACATTATTACCCCGCTGATGACCGTCAAGAGGAACCTGTTGCTAGCCGGTTTATTTCCGGGATGTGGTGAAGGTTGCCATCTGTGTTCTGTTTCACCTACTGGTTGCCCATCTTTGAAGTCAGGCATCCAAAACCTGATGGATAATAAGGAAATCCTGTTTGAGAAGATTGTTGTTCCTGCCACCCCTACTGAAGAAGTTTCCATTATTACCATTCTCAACAATTATCCCAAGGCTCCCTCGAGGAAGCCTGTCAGAATTACGCCTTTTCAGAAGATTGCACCCATAATCATCACTGTTTCGGGGCCTATTCCCTACACCTCTGACAAAGTTGTCCCTTGGCACTATGGGGCAGATATTTATGTTCTTGGAGTTAAGCAAGAGTTTGATACTAATATCGATGTCAGCAACATTACCGGGCCTGCTAAAGTCACCCGCAGTGGTAGACTTTTCTCACCTGATATTGCGCCACCAACTGTCCGAAGACCTATTGTCATCACACCTGCAAGTGCGCCTAATGTCGTTCCTGATCAACTTCTTAGTTCTACCCCTGTCGCCGAGTCATCTGACGCTCGGGGCAAAGGGATCGCCACTGATATGCCTACCCAGACGGAGGCGCCAAAGACAACCACTGTTGAAGCTTCCAAACAAGAGATGGAAGAGATTCTGAAGATTATTAAGAAGAGTGATTATAATGTAGTTGAGCAACTGGGGCAAACCCCATCCAAGATTTATATGTTATCACTGTTGTTGTGTTCAGAGGCCCATGCCAAGGCCTTGATTACCTTCCTGAAGACGGCCCACGTGCCACAAGAGACATCAGCTAATCAGTTTACCGATTGTGTGGCCAACTTAACTGCTGATAATGGTTTGGGTTTCTCCGACGCTGATCTGACTGCTAAAGGAAAGAACCATAATGATGCCCTGCATGTCTCCATTGAATGCAGGGGCAGTACTCTTGCACACGTGTTGGTTGACACCGGTTCCTCATTGGACGTCTTGCCCAAGAAAGCTCTAGACAGGTTGGATTGCGAAGGGTTGGAGCTAAAGCCAAGTAACATTGTTGTCCGGGCCTTTTATGGGTCTAAAAGGATGGTGCATGGTGAAGTCGATATTCCAATTAGAGTTGGTTCTCAGGTATTCGATTCTATATTCTACATGATGGATATTCGACCGTCCTATTCTTGTTTGCTGGATCGTCCATGGATCCATAAAGCTGGAGCTGTGACCTCCACGCTCCATCAAAAGCTAAAGTACCCAGTCAAAGGAAAGATTGTGACAGTACAGGGGGAGAAAGAGTACATGATCAGCCACCTCAACTCGTCCCGGTACATAGAAATGGATGGGGAGTTCATTGAGACCCCATTTCAACACTTTGAAGAAGTTCCTCAGACACTGGCATCAGCTGAGACTGTGGTTGAAGATTCTCCTTTGAAGATGGCTTCCTTAAAGGATTCCCGGGCTTTCATTGAGAAGGGTGAGTATGCAAACTGGGGCCGACTTCCTGATTTCACTCAGAAGACTAACAAGTTTGGTTTGGGTTTCACTGCAGAAGCTCAAAGTGTTGTTCGTAGTACAAGGATTGGAAGACCTCCTTTGTTCATCAGCAACTCGAGAGTAAATGCCATCAAAGATGACGTGGAGGAATCTGAATTCGACAGCTGGATCTACCCTACGACCAACGGTGGACCAAGCAACTGGACGACAAAGGATTTCATCCCTATTACTTTTGTTACTCAGTAATGAACTCTTTGTTTTGAATTTGTAATAGACAATATTGTGAAACTTTATGGCCCGGTGTCTTACCCGGGGCACCGTGGCTTCATTTGTGAGGGCTTTTGTGTGCCATTTTCATATATCATTAATAAAAGCATTGGACGTTTTTTGCATTTCAAATCTTGCGCTCCTTGTCTTTCTTTATTATATATTTCAAAACAACTATTTACACACACTCACATATACAGGTCTCAATCCACTCTGGATCTCACTGGTAACGACTCTGCTACTGCCAGTTATGACTTCGAAAATCCGATCAACTTGGCCGAAGACGAAGGTGAAGATGATTGTGAAGTGCCGGGTGAGCTTGCAAGACTGTTACTCCAGGAAGAGAGGGCCATTCAGCCACATGAAGAGCTAGTGGAAACAATGAATCTGGGTATTGAGACAAATAAAAAGGAAGTCAAGATCAGTGGAAATCTGGAGCTTAGTGTGAAACAACGGTTGATTCAGATGTTGCATGACTATGTGGAAATCTTTGCCTGGTCTTACGAAGATATGCCTGGGTTGGATACCGACAGTGTGGTTCATCGCCTGCCTACCAAGGAAGAATGCCCTCCG
Source organism: Vicia faba (assembly GCA_948472305.1). Lineage (NCBI taxonomy): Eukaryota > Viridiplantae > Streptophyta > Magnoliopsida > Fabales > Fabaceae > Vicia > Vicia faba. The sequence continues at coordinate 1,396,552,913 of OX451737.1, read as the reverse complement.
GTAAAACAGAAGGTTCGCCGTATACGCCCAGAGATGTCCGAGAAAATCAAGGCCGAGGTTATGAAACAATTTGACATCGGTTTTCTAGCAGTAACTTCTTACCCTCAGTGGGTCGCCAATGTGGTTCCAGTGCCGAAGAAAGATGGTAAGGTCCGAATGTGTGTTGACTACATGGATTTGAACAGGGCGAGCCCTAAGGATGACTTCCCTCTGCCTCACATCGACGTTCTGGTCGACAATACTGCTCAGCACAAGGTATTCTCCTTTATGGACGGTTTCTCCGGTTATAATCAGATAAAGATGGCTCCCGAAGACATGGAGAAGACCACTTTTGTTACTCAGTGGGGTACCTTTTGTTACAAGGTCATGCCTTTTGGGTTGAAAAATGATGGGGCAACGTATCAGCGTGCCATGGTTGCTTTGTTTCATGATATGATCCATCATGAGATTGAAGTATACGTCGACGATATGATTGCGAGGTCCCAAACTGAGGAGGAACACCTTGACCATCTAAAGAAGCTGTTTGACCGGTTGAAGTTGTACAAGCTGAGATTAAACCCGAACAAGTGCACCTTCGGGGTGAGATCTGGAAAACTACTAGGTTTCGTCGTAAGCGACAAAGGTATTCAAGTGGACCCCGCCAAAGTGAAAGCCATACAAGAGATGCCAGCTCCCAAGACTGAGAAAGAGGTCAGAGGCTTTCTAGGACGCCTGAACTACATTGCCCGATTCATCTCACATCTAACTGCTACTTGTGAGCCAATCTTCAAGCTACTGAAGAAAGATCAAGTGGTATGTTGGAACGATGAATGCCAGGCCACATTCAAAAGAATCAAAGAGTATCTCCAGGAGCCACCTATTATTATGCCACCAGTTGAAGGGAGACCTCTAATCTTATACTTGACAGTACTTGACAATTCAACGGGGTGTGTGCTGGGTCAGCATGACGAGTCTGGCCGAAAAGAGCATGCTATTTATTACCTTAGCAAAAAGTTTACCGACTGTGAGACCCGATACTCAATGCTCAAGAAAACTTGTTGTGCTTTGGTATGGGCTGCTCGTCGGCTAAGACAATATATGTTGACTCACACTACTCTGTTGATTTCAAAAAATGGATCCAATCAAGTATATCTTCGAAAAGCCTGCCTTGTCCGGAAGAATAGCAAGATGGCAGATGATCTTGACTGAATATGACATCCAGTACACGACTCAAAAAGCAATCAAGGGAAGTGTGTTGGCAGACCATTTGGCACATCAGGCAATGGATGATTACCAGTCTATGAACTTCGAATTTCTAGACGAGAATATCATGGTAGTGACCAATTGCGAGATACCTGGACCGGATGAAGGACCTGAGGAAGGATCCCGATGGTCTATGCACTTTGACAGAGCATCAAACGCTTTGGGTAATGGCATTGGCGCTGTGATCATATCTCCTAAAGGCTCTCATACCCCGCTCACCGCCCGACTATGTTTAAACTGCACCAACAACATGGCTGAGTATGAAGCATGCATTATGGGTCTCCCAGCTGCAATTGACCTAAGGATCAAGTTTCTGAGTGTCTTCGAAGATTTCGCTCTCGTGATCATTCAGATCAAAGGCGAGTGGGATACGAAACACCCAAATCTTATTCCTTACAAGGAGTATGTGTTGACGTTGCTTCCCAACTTCGAGGAGATAACCTTTGAACATTTCCCAAGAGAGCAGAATCAGTTGGCGGACGTGCTAGCTACGATGTCTTCTATGTTCAAAGTCAAGTGGGATAACGAGGCTCCCCGGATCATTATTTGTAAATTGGATGAACCTGCACATTGTTGTGACCTTGAGACCGAAGAAGCAACAGAAAAGCCTTGGTATCATGAAGTAAAGAGCTACCTTGAAGCTCAAGAATACCCCGAGGGCGCATCTGTTAATGATAAGAAGTTTATGAGAAGGTTCGCGGCAAAGTTCTTCATCAGCAATGGCATTCTTTACAAACGTAACCATGATTCAACCTTATTGCGTTGTGTGGATAAGGTTGAAGCAAAAAGGATCATGGCAGAGCTGCATGAAGGTACCTTCGGAACGCATTCCAATGGACATACCATGGCAAAGAAAATCCACCGGGCAGGATATTACTGGTCAACGATGGAAGCCGACTGTTATCAACATTCTCGGACATGTCACAAGTGCCAGGTCTATGCTGATAAGGTCCATATTCCTCCAGTTCCTTTGAACATCTTGACAACACCTTGGCCTTTTGCAATGTGGGGCATTGATATGATCGGCGAGATCAGACCTACGACATCCAACGGACATCGGTTCATCCTGGTAGTGATTGATTACTTTACAAAGTGGGTTAAACCAGCTTCCTTTGCCACCGTAACCAAGAACTTCGTGGCGCGGTTCATTCGGCATAACCTGATCTGTCGATACGGTGTACTAGAGAGGATCATTACGGATAATGGTACCAATATTAACAACAAGATGATCACTGAGCTCTGCGAGCAATTCAAGATACAACACCACAACTCTTCTCCTTACCGGCCGAAGATGAATGGGGCTGTAGAAGCAGCTAATAAGAACATTAAGAGGATTGTGCAGAAGATGACAATGACCTACAAAGACTGGCACAAGATGTTACCATTTTCTCTTCATGGGTACCATACCTCAGCACGGACGTCAACAGGGGCAACACCCTATTCCTTGGTATATGGCATGGAGGCAGTCCTGCCGATTTAAGTTCAGATACCCTCTCTCTGAATCATGAAGGATGCGGGTTTAAGTGAAGACGACTGGATCCAGACCCGACTTGATCAACTGAACCTAATCGACGAAAAGAGACTCACTGCTATTTGTCATGGTCAGACGTACCAAAAACGGATGATCAAGGCATTTAACAAGAAAGTCAGACGACAAGAGTATCAAGTCAGGGACCTGGTAATCAAGCGCATCATTCTACCTCAAGGTGATCCCAGTGGCAAATGGACCCCTACGTACGAAGGGCCATTTGTGGTTAAGAACATCTTCTCAGGAGGAGCGATGATTCTAACCACCATGGATGGTGACGACCTTCCTCACCCCGTCAATGTAGACATAGTAAAAAGATACTACGCATAATTAAAAGACCCTCTAGGTTGATTGGCCTAGGAAAAAATAAGGGCTTCCCGGCTTACCAAAAGGGTTCGGGCAAAAATAAGGGATGAAAATAAAAAAATCTGTACACCCGGCAAGTCGAAAACCTGAAAAGGCGGCTTGGGCAAAAATGGGTATCCCGGTGGACTGAAAATCCGAAAGGGCGGTCCAGGCAAAAGTTAGGGATTAAGGCGTAACACTATGTCTCATTGGATCACCTCGCATCCAGACTTTGGTATCAACTATCAGGCTCAGACGGCACTAACCAATCAGATTCATCTCCAACTAAGCAGCAAAGTGATGAGATCCTTGAAGATATAAAGGCGATAGCAGAGTTGGAACCCAGTGGGATTATTCACATAGCTGTTTTGTTTCCTTTTACAAATTTTATAAATCCTATTTGTTCGGCGGCGTTCTCTTACTAGGACGTCAGCCTCTTGTACAAAAACGCCTATTTACGGGCAAACTTCAAAAATCAATACAAGCTCATTTTTTAGACAAATTGCAAATTGTTTTTACCTTTATCTGTTTTGTTTTGCAAAGAACGTCCAATGTTCATTTTTGATATATGCATTTGACATTAATTGCTGCTCATAAATATTTGCATGCGAAACAAAGGACTAATTACGGGCGATATCAGAAGTAGGGGCAATAAGAGTTGTCTAAGAGGTCTAGTTGCTCTGTCCACCAAGGTACTAAGGTAGGTTCAGCTGAAGAATACGACCAAGATACCTTCGCTCCCCGCAGAGTAAGACAGTAATGGTAGCTCTCCCCACTAAGACTTGCAACCATGGACGAATCAGCAATACTCTTCCCCAAGCAGAGTTGGCCTATCATCAGTCCTCAAAAGGCTTGGTATTCCCAGAAGGTCCTAATATTCCCCAGTGGAGTATAAAGATATTCCCCAACCAGCGTAAAGAGCATCCTCGACAGTCTTAATATTCCTCAATGAAATATAAGAATGTTCCCCGGCAGAATACAAGATACCCCCAGTGGAGCCATTTCCCAGTGCAGTCCAAAAAAGCTTCCCCGCCCGAGTTGAATCATCTTCCCCAGTAAATTCTGGAAGCTTGTCCCCTGCAGAATACAAATGCATCTCCTCAGCCAAATTTAGAGGTTATCCCCAAAAGAGTCTAACTGGGTTATCCTCAGCAAGTTGCAACTGAAAGATCATCCCCAGCGAAGTTCTTTCTATCCCCAGCGGAATTCATCATCAAAATCCCTAACAGAGCTTATCGACGGAATCCCCAGCGGAGTCATCATTAAAATCTCAGCGAAGTACCTCTTCCCCACAGAGTAATTCCTCGCAGAGTAATCTCTTCGCCAGGTTTATTCCCCAACGGAGTCATCTTCTCCTACAGGTTTATTCTTGCAACCATCTTCGTGCATCATCCCCAGTGGAAACGAAGAATTCAACCGTACTCTTCAACATCAGCCCAGGATTTAACAAACTCCCCGGCATTTGTCAAGGATTTATTTTCCCAGACGAAAATACATTCATAAACATTCCACATTTCATACCTCCTATTTTCATACATGATAAAGTGCATACGACACGATCTCATTTATTCTTGAGAACATCATGACATCATGCATTCCATACATCATGACATTGCATACAACTAACGCTTTACCTTTTCAGGAAAAAGTCAATCAAAAGATGATTACCATCTAACTTTGCAGTTCCAGATCAATACCTGTAACAAGCCAGGAAAAGCATCTATGGACGACTGATTGTAGATTAATACGTGTAACAAGCCAGGAAAGTTATCTACATGAAGAGATTGAAGATCAATACCTGTAACAAGCCAGGAAGACCATCTTTCTTTCTCAGGTCAGAGATCAATACCTGTAACCAGCCAGGACAACTATCTCATCGTCTAATCTTTTCAAGTCCCAGATTAATACCTGTAACAAGCCAGGAAAAGCATCTGTGGACGACTAATTCCAGATTAATACCTGTAACAAGGCAGGATAAACATTTGTGGACGACTAATTCTAGATTAATACCTGTAACAAGCCAGGAAAAGCATCTGTGGACGACTAATTCCAGATTAATACCTGTAACAAGCCAGGAAAAGCATTTGTGGACGACTAATTCTAGATCAATACCTGTAACAAGCCAGGAAAGTTATTTATATGAAGAGATTGAAGATTAATACCTGTAACAAGCCAGGAAGACTTTCTTTCTCAGGTCAGAGATTAATACCTGAAACCAGACATGACAATTATCTACTTGACAATGATGAAGCAACCCTACACCGGTTCCTTCTCTTTCAGATGCAGTTTTACACGGACTCATCATCAGGCAACCCTACACAGGTTCCTTCTTTCAACTTACAAAGTTACAATTCAACAAACAATCTCCAGATGGTATCTATAAGCCCATCCTTCTACCAACAATCTCCAAATGGCATCTGTAAGCCCATTCCCGACACCACATTGCTGATACTACACCATGCGAGTGCAAATTTCTGGGCACTTTAATGTTCAATCATCTTCCACCTTCGGATCACGAAAGGCACGCAAGCCAATCTACATCCTCAGGTTTAAGAAGATTGAACAGGGGCAACTGTTGTACCCCAAAATTTTCCCTCCCATATTCCTCAAGATTTGTCAAGAATGATCTTCAAATTGCTCAAGATTGCTCAAGAGTTAGACAGTCAAACCATCTCCTAAGCAGTAGACACTTCAAAATTAGGGTTTTGGTTCTTTCAAGGAATTTGGGGTTCTCAATGGTTCAATCAAGTCTCATAGGCCTATATACATTCTCAAGCACCTACATGCCAAGTTTCAAGACTCACAGTGCCAGTTTGCACAGTCAAAAGCCCCATTTGATCTACAGTCAACTGCAAGGGCAAAATGGTCATTTTGCAGTCAAAATTCAGAATTCTTGGTCAACATCTTATTTTGAGTTCACAATCATCATTTGATCAAGTCTTGATCATGATCCCACAAGAATAGCTCAAAAATCATCAAGATGCAAAAGTTACTATTTTTGGACAGTAGAAAAGTCAATTGTACTTTGACAAGGGCATAACTCTTTCATGGTTTATCAGAAAAATTCCATCCAAAGATCATTTTGAAGAGGATGCAATCTCCTATAATCCATATTCACACTCCAAGATCAAGAAATTCTCTCACAAAAAGTTACAAATGTTTACATTATAGGTCAACTTCAAAGGTCAACAAAAGTACACTTTGAGTCAAAGACCATAACTTGAGATTGGTAAATCCAAATGACATGGGACCAAGAGCATTGGTTAGAGGACTTCAAGGGATTTCCAAAATGTCCAAGAACATGGCCATATAATCAAAATTGAGCAAGTTATGCATTGGATAAGTTGGGCAATTTTCATGAATTTGCAAAAGTCAACTTTGCTCAAAACACCTTCTTTTGGCTAATGGGCCTCAAATCTCTTTTTGAAACTTCACCCATGACCTATGCACGACCCACCAAGTTAAATTGGATTTATTTTCTTAAATTTATTGATTAAATGGATTTTTAATACATATTAATTCATTTAATTAATTTAAATTATAAGAAAATAAAAGATTTGATTCTTAAACCTATTTGTGAACCAAATATGATCCAAATATACTGACCAATTCGTGCACAGGCTAAAAGATACAAAAATATCAAATTTTGGCAACTTGTTCAATCATGAAAAATCAAGAATATTTTATTTATCAATCAAAGATTTAATCTTCAATGCACATGGGTATGGGTCCAAATTTTGACCTAAACTGATTCCCTTATATGCAAGCAAGCCAAGCATAACCTAATTCACGAGAAAAAGCTGCAGAAACGGCCATATCAAATTCAAGAAATTTCAAGAAGAGTAAAAACTTGTTCTTGCAATCTAGGCGAATTCAAGGTGCCTTGTCCATCCAAACACATTGCAGGAGATACCAGGAGTGATTTGCAATCAAATTAAAGCACCAAAACTCAAGGAATTGCGACATACCATCTCACGGTTTGCACTTATAATTCAAAATTGTATCTCTTAATTCATACGCATTTGACATGTTTTTGTGATTGATTTGCATTGCTAGAGATTGTACAAAGCTAATGGAATGACTGAATTGAACCATAATGCCCTAAACCGAGAGATGCCATGATTGAATTTCTAGGGTTTTCAAGCTTTCAAATAGGGCTTTCCAAACCAGGAAAAATTGGAACCAATGGGATACATGGTTGAATTCGTGAGACCAAGACGATTCCAACACACACCTCGCGAAATATTTCTTTTTGCTCTGTGTCTATTCGCTATTTTTCGTGCAGGGAGGTAGTGGAGGTTAAAAACCCCCGCTATCTGATTCTAATTATGCAGGACAAAGGTTGAAGATGATGACGTGTGGTCATATGGTTCGTGGGTTTGAAAAACACGCGCTTTATTTTTTGTTTACAACATATCAATTGTTTTTGTATATAATATTCGCTACTTGTCCATTTAACAAAAGCGTGTCACAGCTCAGTTGGCAAAGGCGTTGTTGCATAGTTCATTGGGACCTGGGTTCGAATCCCAGGTCCCCCAAAACCTTGTTATTTTTCTTCCTCAGGTGTTCATGTGCAGATTTCAAAAGGAGTTCCACCATACACTTCAAATCTCAATGCGCCAGATATCTCCAAACCTAGATCCAATGGTCATGAGTGAAAGATCATCATACTCCCTAGTCAATGCAGGCGCATGAGATCCTGGAAAGTCAAACAGGCTGGGCATAATGGGCCTGGGAAATTGCCATCCAAACCCCCTCTTTGGGCCCAATACCCCTTGGTTTACTCTATTTTCTTTTCATTATTTTTTATTTACTTGCTTGTTTTATTTTTAATTAATTGCTAACAAAATAATTATTATTTTGCTTAATAAAATCAGAAAACCAAAAAATATATAATTTTTATTAATTTCATTATTTTTGTAAATAAACAATTTAATTGACTTAGTTTTTTTAATTAGGCATAATTTTAACATTTTTGCAATAAAATAAAATTAATGTAGAATTAGGGTTTTTAATAACTTTTAACCATTTTTTATTTATTTCCTTAAAAATAAAAAACTCAAAAATATTTTCTTTTAATTGATTAATTCCATTTTTTAATTTAGACTTAATTCTTAAATTCAAAAATAACAAAAATATGTTTTATTTGGCAAAAAAGGGTCAAAACCCTAAAAACTCTCTGATTCAATTTTTCTCGCGTATCATATTTTTATCCAATAATGTAATTGTTCCGAGGATGTAATAGTTTTGGACTTAGGACCTTTTACCTCTTTTATTTATCTTTCCCGCATTTACTTTTCAAGGGTTTGTTTTTGGCGATGTAAATAACCGACGCCTTGTAATAGCTTAGTTTTATTTTCCGCAATTATTAACTGCTAGATGTATGCTAAATAGGCTATGCATGACAAGATCTATCTTAATTTAAAATCAACCGTAGCTCACCATAACATGTACAAAGATAACATAACTGAAAATTGACACATTTTGCACATGCCACTCTTAGGGTACGCCTCACTTGGTTGCCTCGAACGTGGTCATTGAGTATAGGAAGTTTTAGAGGTCGTCCTCTTGTCCAAAGATCATAGTTTCCTCGAAACGGTTGCCTCAGATAAAATGATCTAAGACATTATGGTTACCGCTAAGGCGTCCTAACATTGCTTTAGTGACCACATGTCCCTTAATTGAATTGACCCGAAAACTCCAACGACGGTGCTACCTACTCCTCAATAGTGGGATAGCACTGTCTAAAGGACATTTACACAAATTAATTCCTTTTGAGTCGGTAGAGGTTCTTAGGTACTTGCTCTTTCAAAACAAAACAAATTTTTCGCACTTACACTTTTCAAACAAAGTTTTCAACAACACTTCATACACTCTTGAGGACAGAAACAAGAGTTAAATCGAATTTTTCAAACAAAACTCTTTTCAAAACCCACGAACACAAGAAAAGCAAAACTTTTGAAAACACAATGAGCAAGTACCTAAGAGCCCGTGGATAACCACGGATAGAAAGGGTGCTAACACCTTCCCTTTCTATAATCTACCTCCCGAACCCGAGAAACATCTCGAAAAGGAATTTTGTTGTGCTTTTGTCCTTTCCTTGTTGGATTAAATAAAAGACGGTGGCGACTCTTGCTTACCGTGTCAATTTGCAAAAAAACAAACGCAAAACGCGAACCAGCATTCCAAAACAGTCAGTTCTATTTCCACTGATCACACCTCGCACTACGGTGTGGATGTGTACTATCATGGGGTCAAACAGGTTGAAGGTAGTTCTCCTGAGGAGAAGTCTGTCAACGATGAGAATGCCAATATTGAAAACATTCTTGTTACCAGCCAAGTAACTAGAAGCGGGAGAGTCTTTGTACACCAGAATGTACAAAATGATGTGGATGCCTTAGCAAGAGAGAAAGGAAAGTGGGTGCCACCTTAGTCGGATGCCTTAGCCAAAGGTCACATCGGCTAGCATTCCTTAGTCAGATTCCACCTCAAAAAATCCTTCGATGACTGATGAAGTTGAGGAACTGATGAGGCTCATAAAGAAAAGTGATTACAACATCATTGACCAATTGAGCCGTACTCCGTCCGAGATGTCCATCCTTTCTTTGTTGATGTTCTTTGAACCACACTGGAATGTTTTGATAAAACTTTCCCTTGCCGTTCATTGACCAAATGCTTGAACGGCTAGCTGGTAAATCACATTCTTGTTTTCTTGATGGTTTTTCAGGTTACTTTCAGATTCATATTGCACCGGAAGATCAAGAGAAGACCACTTTTACTTGTCCCTTAAGTACTTTTTCTTATAGGAAGATGCCTTTTGGTATTTGCAATGCTCCTGGTACCTTCTAGCGATGCATGATTAGCATTTTTTCTGATTTCATTGAAAATTGCATGGAAGTTTTTATGGATGACTTCACTGTTTATGGTTCTTCTTTTGATGCATGCCTGAGTAGTTTGAGTATGGTTTTAGAAAGATGCATCGAGACTAACCTTGTTTTAAATTACAAAAAATGTCATTTTATGGTTGAACAAGGAATTGTTCTTGGTCACATAATCTCTGAAAAAGGTATTTCTATTGACCCTGCTAAAATTGATGTGATTTCTACACTACCTCACCCTTCTTGCGTTCGCGAGATTCATTATTTTCTTGGTCATGCAGATTTTTACAAGCGTTTCATTATGGATTTCAGCAAGATAGCTCTTTCGCTGTTAAAACTGTTGAAGAATGACGTTAGTTTTAACTTTGGTGACAAATGCAAACAAGCGTTCGAGTTCTTGAAGAAAGCATTGACTTCCGCTCCAATAATCCAGCCCCTTGACTAGACCCTCCCTTTTGAGCTTATGTGTGATGCTTCCAATTATGCTGTTGGGGCTGTCCTTGCACAAAGAGTTGACAAAGTTGTCCATGTTATTTATTATGCTTCTAGGACTTTAGATTCTGCACAGTAAAATTACACTACCAATGAAAAAGAACTTCTAGCTATTGTTTGTTCTCTTGATAAATTCAGATCATATTTGCTAGGTTCCAAGGTTCTTGTTTTCACTGATCATGTAGCTTTAAAGTACTTGCTGAAGAAGTCGGATGCAAAACCAAGATTGATTCGGTGGATGTTGTTGCTCCAAGAGTTCAATGTAGAGATTTAAGACAAAAGTTGAGCTGAGAACTTAGTGGCTAATCACTTGAGCAGGATAGAAAGAGATGAAGATCATTTCCCCATTCATGATGACTTTCCTGATGAGCAGCTTCTACTTTTGCATGGGGTAACTCCTTGGTTTGCTGACATTGTTAATTATCTTGTTGCTGGTGTTTTTCCCACAGGTGCATCTAGGTCACAGATTCACAAACTCAAGAGTGATGTCAAATATTATGTTTGGGATGATCCATATCTTTGGAAGTTTGGTAGTGATCAGGTGATTAGGAGATGTGTCCTTGACTATGAGATTGAATCTATTTTGAATTTTGCCCACTCATCTCAAGTCGGAGGACACTTTGGTCCACAAAGAACTGCAAGAAAGATCCTAGACTCGGGTTTTTATTGGCCCATTATCTTTAAAGATGCTTTTGAGACTTACCGTACTTGTAAAGAGTGGCAGATAGCAGGTACAAACATCACTCGTAATAGCGAAATGCCTCAGCAACCTATGCTTTTCTGTGAGGTATTTGATGTATGGGGAATCGACTTCATGGGTCCCTTCCCTGTATCATTTGGTTTCATTTACATTTTACTTGCTGTCGATTATGTTTCAAAGTGGGTGGAAGTTATCCCCACTAGGACTAACGATTCTAGAGTTGTTGTAGATTTTGTCAGGTCTAATATCTTTTGCAGGTTTGGAATATCGCGAGCTATCATAAGTGACCAAGGCACTCATTTCTGCAACCGCACCATGGAAGCTTTGCTCCGGAAGTATGGAGTTGTGCATAAAGTCTCTACTGCATATCACCCACAAAGTAATGGGAAAGTTGAGATCTCAAATAGAAAGATCAAACGGGTTTTAGAGAAAATGGTGCAACCAAACAGGAAGGACTGGAGTCGTCGTCTAGAAGACGCACTTTGGGCTCAAAGAACAGCTTTCAAGACACCCATTGGGATGTCTCCTTATCGACTTGTTTTTGGTAAGGCATGTCATCTTCCTGTTGAGATAGAACACCGTGCTTTTTGGGCAATAAAGAGTTGTAATCTGGAGATGCAACAAGCAGGTATTGAAAGAAAACTCCAATTGCAACAGCTTGAAGAGCTTAGACTAGAGGCTTATGAAAGCTCTAGGATTTATAAAGAGAAAACAAAACACTTCCATGATAAGATGATTTATAGGAAGGAATTCTCTGTGGGTCAACATGTTTTATTGTTTAACTCCCACCTTTAGCTTATGGCTGGGAAACTCTGATCCAAATGGATTGACCCTTTTGTTGTTACTAATGTTTTCCCTCATGGTGAAGTAGAAATTAAAAGTGCAGGTACTGACAAAATTTTCAAGGTCAATGGGAAGCGCCTAAAGCTATTCCATAAAATTGAAGCAGCTGAAGATGAAACCATATAAGATCTTTCTTTGGAAGCACCCAACTACTCTGCAACTTGATCATGGAGCTTTTCTTCTCTTCTCTCTACTTTAATAGTTATGTCCTTTCATTGAGGACAATGCTTGTTTTAAGTGTGGGGGAGGGAATCCTTTGTTTTATTTGTTTTTGTTTCTTGTTTTCTTGTTTTGTTTTCAATTATAAAAATAAAAAATATAAAAAATATAAAAAAATTTGCATATTTTTGAAAGTTATGGGTTAGAGATTAATCTGAGGATAGTTGTGGAGACTTGGGAAAAGTTCACAAGATGGGTATCGTCTTAACACTGTAAATCTCCTGCATATGGAAATTGATTTGAATTCTTATTATGTTTTTAGCCTTGAATTCTCATTCTCTGACAGCCCTTAAGTAGTTTATTTCAGCAGTCAACACCATCTCACACACACTCTACGCAAGGAAGCTGATGAATATAAGTGAGTGTTCCGAAGAAAAAAATTTGAAGAAAAAAAAGAAAAAGGAATGCGCTTATAAGTTTGGTGACTCTCACCCGGTCACTTAACCCAACGGTTGTAGAACCTACAAAAAAAGTTGATAATAAGACTCACTGTTAGTTGGTTCAGCGGTTTCCGGTGCTGAACTTGGTAGGCAGGATTACGGTCCGATCCCCCGCAACTACAACTGAGTAAGCAAGGGTTATGCCACATAAGTACCAGAATCCAAAAAGGATCAGAGTCACTAACTGATTGCTTTGCTATGAGTGTGTGGAGATAATGGGTTTAATATGATTGCACCTGAATGAAAAAGAGCAAGAAGGAGGATGAGTAAGTTAGGCTTTTGCATAATAATATGATTCGAATTGGTTTGTATATTCAAGAGGCAAGATTAGTGTTCCTACGATATCCTTAGTATGCAAAATTAGTACCTATTGATATAACCTTAACCAAAGAAAAGTTTGTGGCCTAGAATGAGTAGCCAATGATGTGTTTGTGTTTTCTTTGTTTTGTTTTATTTTAATTTTGCTCAGAGTGCAAAAGTTCAAGTGTGGGGGAATTTGATCAGTGAATTTTGATACACATTCCTCTATATTTATACTTATGCATTTCTATATTTTAGTTTGGTTATTTTTCCTTTTTATTGTATATTTATAATTTATTTTATTTTTGCACTTATTTATTTTTCGCACTTTATTTTCAGCTTTCGCGAATAAATTCATAACTTGAGCTTCAGGAGTCGGAATGAGGCGTGCTACCAGTCGTTGGAAAGCTAAGAGGAAGAGCTACGATTTTCCTTCAGAAGTCGAGAGCTGAATCGGACTGTAGCAGGGCTAGGAATTTCGTTGAAGTTGCAGCTTTAGAAATATTTCTTGTTTTGGGTCATTTGTAATGGGCTTGGGTTATATTTTCGACCCAGTTGGGTTATGAACCGAATCCTTGTCCTTGCCATACCTAGCAGCCGCTACAATAATTCAATTTTTACCTTTGATTATTCAAAAAAAATTACTTTTGGCTTTTGTACGAATTTTCATGGAGAACTAATTTATCTTGACAATCTGCTGTATTCAGGTTCTGACACCTTGAGGTTATAATAATTCTAATTCATCTTTTATTTCGTTCAATATTAATCTATGTTCTTGTATGCTTAATTAAAATTGCATAGAGTATATTGATTTAATTTGATTGATTGTATGATCTTAATCATAGTCACATCAACGTTTGCTTAATTCGTTACCGTGTCTGATTAATTCATGTTTGCTTAATTCATGAGGCTTAAGTCCGTTTGCTTAATTCGGATAATAGGAACTAACATCACACTATTCTCATTGCGCTTGCCATTGAGTTTGTACTCGAATAGGAATAAATAATCTGCTTAGGGAATTGGAATTACGATAGCCGATGATAGGTAGGAACCGAATAAGCAGATTGACTTTTCAGCTTATTTTGATAATCACTTATTTCGTGTTATAAATCGATCCTTAAACCAACCCCCTATTCGATTTCTATTAGTTAATAAAATCAAGATTCCTTGTGAGAACGATATTCGAGTTACAGTTGTCGCTATATTACTGTTTCGCAAAAACACTCGTTTTGATCCGCACGCGACAGCGGATCAATAGGCAATTCCGCACGTGTGTTTACTTTCTTGTACAATTTGGTTCATTCTCCATATGAGTTTGGTCCATTTGGATGGTTTGGTCTTGGATTCGTTCTCGATATGAGTTTGTTCCAAGTGTATTCAGTCGGTTCATGCTTGTATGAGTGTGTTCCTTTTACATTTACCGTTTACAATTCTAGCAAAGTTAAAAAAAGATATATCAAATATTATGCACCTGGTTCAGCTTTCGTATGGAGTGTTCCTCAGAGGCTTCGGTCATGGTTCATTCTCGATATGAGTTTGTCCCATTTACATTTCGCACTTCACATTTTGTCAAAAGAATCATCAAAAAAAGAAGATATATTCAGATATTATGCGCCTGGTTCACTTCCGTATGAGGTGTTCTTAAGAGGTTTTGGTTTTGTTTCGATTCTCGATATGAGTCTGTTCCAAGTGGATGGTGCCCAATTTATTTTCATGCGCTTATTCCAATGTACATACCGCATCTTCTTTTACCATTTATGTCATGCTCCCTTAGGACCTTTGGTTTACTCTCGATATGAGTGTATTTCAAATAATAACTAGGTTGGTTCATTCTCAGATGAGTTTGTTCTTAGAATACCTTAGGTTGGTTCAACACTCAGATGAGTGTGTTCCAGATGGACACTAGGCTTGCTTTCAATGTATGACAACATTAGGTAGAAATTTCCCTTCTTTGTCAATCTGAATCATAGTACCATCATTGTATGATAACATTAGGATTAGAAATTAGGCTAGTCTCCCTTAGAATTTTTTCTTCCCCTTTGGCATGTGTGTTAAAACTAAAACTCATTTTTCTTGGCAAATTCCAAACCACATTAACAATACAAAAACCCTTTTTTAAGGTAAAAAACACCAAAAAATTCAAATTCTTGTCTCGCCTCTTGGCTTTTTAAACTTCAAAATGGATATGTTATTTCCCCCCTCTATGCAATATGACGCGTAATTTCCCAAAGGTCAGGTTGCACCATATCTACTTGCTAGATCACGAATATAGCATCATCCGCCTCCGGGCATTTTTTTGGACTGTGTTAATTCCTTTCTACTCCAGATGTGTGAGTCTCCAAAGGTCGAGCTGCAGGTAGAATGCGAACTTAATATTGTTCCACTAAATAATACAAAACAAACCAAAATATGTTTTCTGAACTAAAGCGCTCTGATTCCTCGAAAGGGATACGTAGGCAAGAGGTTGTGGAGCCTAACCAAGCACAAATTGTAAATACTTCTTTCTTTTCTCCGTATTTCTTTTTTTCATGCATTCCTTTTTCATTTTCTCTTTTAATCATACACATAGCTTAAACACACGCTTAGAAGTAGCAAACAAGAGTGGATACCATGAAGTACCATGGGCGTGATGGGTGCTAACACCTTCCCCTTGCATAACAGACTTCTTTACCCGATCTCCTGGTCAAAAGACCGTGATTTCACCCCCTTCAGGTTTTCTCGATGTTCACCTTTCCCTTCCTATGGGATAAAAAACTTACGATGTCGACTTCATTGATATATTATGGGTCGATGTTCGACCAATTGTTTCAGATATGATTTTGTCAAATATTTGAATTATAAATTTTATTAGGCTTAAAATATAAAGGCGTAAGCTCACTAGAATTTTATTTTACATATAGTTAATATGTCCGAGTGGTTAAGGAGATAGACTTGAAATCTACTGGGCTACGCTCGTGCAGGTTCAAACCCTTTTATTGACGAATTATTTTTATAGAACAAGAATATTTTAAAACAACGATATCAAAAATAAAAATAAGTATGTAATTAAATTAAAATTTTCTAACTAATTAAATCTATTATTTTAAAAAATTAGTTATGTCATTTACTTGTTTAACTTGTTTAACTTGTTTCACAAGTATAATAAACTTATAGTTTAATATCTATCTAGTTCTCGTAAGATGTCGTCGAGAAAAATTTTGGTCACATATTTTTAAAATGAGCATTTAAGTCTTTCAATTATTTAAAACTTAACAAATTTGTCCTTCTAGTCTAAATAGTCAATCAAAGCTAACAAGGTGTGTATGTGGCAAATATATAGTCAATATAGAAACCACTACTAATGGCACATATAAAATTAAAAAAAAAAAGGAATTGATTAACCAAAACACTGAATTCAAAAACATTAAAATTATAAACTCAAAATCATCCATACGAATCAAAATCAGACCGAGCAAAGAATCTAGTATGAGTTTCTCTTTGCCACTGATGCATGTGTCGTCAATGACATAAAGAAACCAATTTCATTGGGTAGTGTTGGTTTTGATATTGATTAAATGGGGGAATGCTATGTAGTCAAAGTTTAAGAATTAGAGGTTTTTAGTGAGGTACAGTGGCAACATATGGTCGCCGTGATAATGCCTGAAAAGATGTCTGATATGCGAGAGAAAACCATTAAATGAATTTATTTTTCTGTTTTAATGTTGTTTCCAGTTTTGTTTGTGAAGATAATCATTGGTTTCTAAGGGCTTGTTTGCAAGTGAACATAAAATAATCCATCTATGATAAGATAGAGAGAAAAATGGTTTCGTTTGTGTTTTGTAGATAGAGAGATGAGTTGAAACAAAGTTCTAACCTCATACATTATATAAAGCATCCCACTATGTGTATTTTTACAAAGTACACTATTAATGATGTGGTTATTTATAGATTTCAAGGAAAATCAATTTTGTTTATTGAGGTGGAAGCAGTGGTCTAATGGGCTTAACTTTTAGATGGTCATAATGGTGGTTTCCATGTCATTATATTTGAAAACATTTATATACTAATTTAAAATTTAAAATAATATATATTTGGTGAGGAATAATTTGAATTTTCCATATAAATTGCAAAAAATACCTTTTAGTGGCCGATTTGTTTCGTCAATAAATCAGTCACAGAAGTGTCATTGTCACACAATACTTAATTGGATGCCAAGAAGATGTATTAAACAAGGTTTAAGGAAAAGTAATATAAATTTCTAACATGTTTCAACTTGTATAGTTAAGCGACTATGTGATCCTTATTAAGTTACAGCACTAAAACAAATCTTTAGTAGAAGACACATAACCAAAAACTGCATTTCTCCATTTCAAAAATAGGTATTATTTTTTCATATATTTTAATAATAAACTTTATTAGGCTTAAAATATAAAGGCATAAATCACTATAATTTTTTTCATATATAGTCAATATGTCCGAGTGGTTAAGGAGATAAGCTTGATATCTATTGGGTTACGCTTGTGCAGGTTCAAACCTTGTTGTTGACGGATTATATTTATAAAATAGGAATATTTTTAAAAAATGGTATCAAAAATAAAATTAAGTATTAAATTAAATTAAAATTTTTTAAATAATTAAAAATAAAAATTTCAAAAATTAGTTATGTCATTTACTTATAAGATATATCGTACACAAGTTTAGCTTATTTGACAAATATAATAAACTTATGGTCTAATACCCTTCGGTTTCTCATAAGATGTCCTCGGGATTGTCATACCCCAAATTTGTCCTACCTTTCACTTTTGTCTGGCTTAGACTTCACATTTCATCTACATCATCTTCACTAGTCCATTTTCATATCATGCATTTCATTGAACAAAGCACATTGGTTCAAGAAGAGGTATTCGTGCAAGACTAGGGTTTCATGTTGGTTTTCAGGTTCCTTCATCAGTTTAAGGAATATTCAACTAGTACATGAGCGGTGAACCATGTGGAATTATGTTTTGAAGTATTGTTATTATGGATTTCTCCAAGATCACTAATGTCTAGAGCTTGTTCAAAGTGATTCAACAAGTGAAACACGTGAATTGGGGTTTTGGTAACTTGGCTACCTAGAGCATCATGCCTTTAGAATTGTCAAGTATGATGGGATATCTTAACTTCTTGGTTGGAAATAATTAATATTATTGGTATACTTGGGTTTAACATCTTTCTCTTTGGATAGTGAATCAAGTTACCCAAGCATTTGCGTTTGTTTATGAGTCCAGATAAGGTTTCCTCGAGAGCTATCATATGATGCATTGAGATATATTTTCATCAATTCAAGAGGTTTTTGATTCATTGAAGATCGTGATTCATCTATCTGTGAATCAGGGTTTTCGTATCCATCGAGTTTGCGCTTGTTAGCATTTCATCATTTTAGGTTCATTGGATGTCATGGTAAAGTTATGTTGGTCATATTTCTCTCCATCTTCTTCCAAAAACTATTCAAGGCAATGATTTTGTCAAGGGTTGAAGATTTTTCAAGTAAATTTTGATTACTTAAGGAACAAGTCACAAGTTACAAGACATTTGCAAGGCTTGATTCCAATTCAAGTTGCAAGGCACGTTCATTCATTTCAAAGTTTTATTCTAAAGATTTGAAGAATGCATTTTGACACTATTTTAAAAGGAATAAGAAAGAAAAGTTTGTGTATACCTTGGACTATGTGAATCAAGATAAGGAATGTTTTAAGAATTCAATTTCTAAGATGAGAAGGAAATGAGTATTTGAAGAAGGCATCATCATCGTTAAATTTTAAAAGCCATATACTCATTCAAGATTCAATTCTTATTCAAGTGCATCATAAATTCAAAGGTTCAACCAAGATTCAAGTTCTATCCATTCATCATCATTCAATTAATACAAAGTCCACCTTGATTCAAAGTTATTTTCAAAAGTGGCTTGTATCGAGCATATTCATCACCAAAGGGATTTCAATCCAAATTCGGGATTCAAATATCATTCAAGTTTCACTTCAAGGAGCAAAAGTCTTTAAAGATAAAAAATCACAAGTTTTCATTTCTTTCAAGATAAAATCACTTCATTATCATTCAAACAAGAAAGATTGATGTTGTACCCTAAAATTTGCCCTCCCATATTCTTCAAGGTTTGCTAAGATCATGCTTCAAAATCTCCCAAGGGTTGCACAGTCCAATGGCCTCCTAACAGTCAAAATTAGGGTTTTGGTTCTGGCAAGGAAGTTGAAGTTTTCAAGGGCTCAATCAAGTCCCATATGCTCATAAACATTGTCAAGCACCTACATGTCAAATTTCAAGGCTTACAAGGTCAAGTTGCACAGTCAAAAGTCCCATTTGCTCAACAGTCAACTGTAGGGGCAAAATGGTCATTTGGCAGTCAAAAGTCAAAATTTTTGGTCAACATCTTATTTTGAGGCCACAATCATCATTTGGTCAAGTCTTGACCATGATTTCACAAGAATGGCTCAAAAATCATCAAGGTGTCAAAAGTTTCTATTTTTGGACAACTGAAAAGTCAACTGTAACTTGACCAAGGCATAACTTTTTCATGGTTCATCAGAAAAATTCCATCCAATGCTCATATTGAAGAGGAAGACATTCCCTACAACTCATCTTCACATTCCAAGTCCAGGAAATGCTCTCACAAAAAGTTATCAATTTCAACATTATAGGTCATTTTCAAAAGTCAACAAAAAGGGACTTTAAGTCAAAGACCATAACTTGAGATTGGTAAATCAAAATGACATGTGACCAAAGAAATTGGTTAGAGGACTTCAAGACCTTTCCAAAATGTCCAAGAACATGATCAAAGCTTAACAATTGAGCAAGATATGCATTGGAGAAGTTGGGAAATGTTTGTGAAATGGCTAAAATCATTTATCCTTGAAATTTAATTTTTTGACAAAAGGGGCCCACTTTTTCCACTTGGTTCAGCTTTGCCATACCTCCCACGTGTCCCATGTTTTATTTCAAGAATAAAAATTAATTTTTCTGTTTTTGTTTAATTTTATTTGATTTAATTCATTTTAAATCTTTAAAATTCAAATAAAAATCAAGAAAATTAATGGGAGGATATTTTGTGGTTTGAATAGCTTTGATACACCATAAAACATATACCAAATTCGTTCAAGACCTATTTCAAGCAAACAAATTCAAATTTGGAGCAAATATGGCAAGTTATTTCAATGGTGATTATGGAGAAAATCAAAACTTCATTGCAAGTCTTAAAAGCTCCTTAATGTGACTGATTCTCATCCAAGCCTATATATACAAGCCTTGCAAGCCTCATTCAGGACCTAGAAAAAAAGGAGAGTATGCACAAACGGCCAGAGGAAAAGTTCAAAATTTGTCCAAAAAAGTGAGAGATCTAAAGCGATGTTGCAAACATTTTCAGATCAAAGCAAGCACGTGGCTTTCTTCCTTGCCACTCCCTGAAGCCAAAGCAACCACAAACGTGTCCTAAGGTCCACTACCAAGCGCTGTAAGTTGTCTCAAACTCACCCCTGTACACGAAATCATGTTTCTCCATTCTTGCACTTTTTCTGGAAAATAATAGCATATTCATACTCCATGCCTAATTTCCAATGTAACTGCTATATTCAATTTCATTTTTAGGCTTCGTATAACAATACCCGTGCCTAGGGTTCGTTGGTTTTGTTTTTAGGTATTTTGTCTACAGGTGAAATTGGGACAAACCATAAGCATAGACGTGATCAGGAGACATGGACGATCACAACCATGGGCTTAGATGGAATTTTTGATGCCTAAGGATGATTTTGAGTAAAACCTCCAAAATCCGGCCTTCACCTCCTTGGTTTAGCATTTCTTTTCTTATTTTCTTTCCTTTTATTAATTATTATTATTATTTAGTTAGTTCACAAATAATTATTTTCATAAATTCAGAAAAAAAACAAAAAAAAATGTAATTATTATTATTATTATTAATTTCACTTTAGTAATTATTTTTGTAAATAAAATACTAACAAATTAATTAGTTTAATTAGTTAATTTTAACCTTTTTTCACAATAAATAAAAACAAATTTAGACTTAGGCTTTTTATTTTGACATTTTTAATTCTTTTTTTATTTTATTTCATAAAAACATAAAAAAGGTCAAAAAATATTTTCTTGTGATTAAAATAATTAATTAGTTTTCAATTTCATTTAATTACCAAAAAAAAAGACAAAAAAATTAATTCCCTTTTCTTTATTCGCGCATATTTAATTTGTTCGATTATTATGTAATTGCTCCGGATATGTAATAGTAAATAGGACCTTTTTACTGTTTTTTTACTTTCTGTACTTTTATTCAAATCGGGTCTTGGTTTAATTTGGCGATGTAGACCCGCGCCTTGTAATAGCGTAGGACCTTTATTTTTTTCCGCCTTTTAATTTCCGCACCCTTTAAACTGCTAATCACATGAAAGAATGAATGCCCAAATAAAATCAAAGCGTAGCTCACCCAATACATGACAAGACAAATAATAACTGAAAATGACTCACAATTCACACACCACTCCTAGGGTACGCCTCACTGTTGCCTTTCCCCTCGAAACGTGGTCGTCGAGTACAGGACGTCTTAGTAAGTCCTTATGTCCATGAACATGGCATAAGGGTAGCTTCTAAGGTGTCCTACTGTTGCTCTGGTGATCACACTGTTGCCTTGCCCCTCGAAACGTGGTCGTCGAGTATAGGACGTCTTAGTAAGTCCTTATGTCCATTGATCAAGTTGCCTCAGAATAGTTCCCTCGAAACGGTTGCCTCGGAATAAAAAGATCAATGGCATAAGGGTAGCTTCTAAGGTGTCCTACTGTTGCTCTGGTGACCACACTGTCCCGATAAAGAATTGACCTGAACACCTCCAACGGTGGTGCTACCTACCTCTCAATGGTGGGATGGCACTACCTTAAGGACATTTGCACAGCCTAATTCCTTAGGGTAGGTAGATGACTCGTAGATACTTGCTCTAATTCAAAACAAATCAAAACTTCTTTTCACACCGACACTTTCTAAAAGATTTCAAAACAAACGCTTCACAACACTCTTGAGGACTGATACAAGAGTCGAATTGAAGTTTTCAATGAAACTTTTTCAAACCCACGCACTTTTGAAAAGCAAACAAACATTTTAAAAACACAAATGAGCAAGTATCTAAGAGCCCATGGATAACCATGGATAGAAAGGGTGCTAACACCTTCCCTTTCTATAAATCTACCTCCCGAACCGAGAAACATTCTCAAAGAAGGAATTTTGCTGTGCTTTTGTCCTTTCCATGTTGGAGAACATAAAAGACGGTGGCGACTCTTGCTTACCGCGACATTTCGCGAAACCAGCTTAAAAAACAGTCAGTTCTATTTCCACCGATCACAGAACTGGCGACTCTGCTGGGGACTCTTATAAAGTGAGGTGTACCTTAGGATAGTTCATAACTGTGTTTTCAATTGCTTTGACTTGTTTGCTTTATCATTGTGGGACTGTCTTGGGAGTTCTATAGGTCCTAACCCGGATCTGGGGATACCTTCTTAGAAAGTAGCAACAAGGTTGTGAGGGAACTGTGCTGGGTATACCAACATGGTTGAAACAGTCTGTTACGTTGATGTGGCACTTTGGTGTGTACCGGTAACCCTTGAGTTCAGTCAAGGAGAGTACGGGGCCTCCATGTGGTGCCGTGAAGCATCAACTGACCTTAGGAACCTTAATTGAACTATCTTGGCCTCTTTAGGGTAGTGAGATAACTGACTTTGGTGCAGTTCGAGGTTGGTTGATACTCGATACTACACTCAATTGAGGGTTGCTTTCCTGGAATATTTCGGTTGCCAGTTCAGTGGCTAAATCAAAATGATGAAGAATGAAAGCAATCCAATGATATTGGGACCCTTAGAACCCGGTTACTTCTGATAGGACAGGTTGATCCCACCAACTTCAAGAGGGTAGTACCCCAAACTTCATGCTGGCCTAAACTCTAAGGGCTCTCTTGTGTGACTTGTGTGCCTTCCAACTTGACTATTTGCATGCTTGTTATCTGACACTTGAGTTTCTTGCAGGTTTTGTTTACAGTCCTTAATTGGGACTCATAACAGGGTTTACCTACATTACCCCATGCATAGCATAACATCATACCATTGCATGCATCCTGCACAAGGACTAATCCATTTCAAGGATCTCAAGGGCCTGTGGTGCAGGTCATGATGAATCAAACTGTCCAGCAAGGGGCAAAGGGGATTTATTTTCCTCTAGCCAAAACATGATAATTTGAGTCGGGGCTATGACCCACTCGATATGGTGAGCCTTGACTCTTGAAGAAGGACTCTTAACAATATACAGTGCCTTCAATCAAGCTACAAAATGCAAACTCTAACAATTTTCTTGTTTACCCTGTGAGATCCTTGAAGACATGCATACATACATATCATTGCATTACATGTATCCTCTTGACCGGTTGCTTAATCTTCTTCACTGTTTATTTCAGCCATCATCATGAATCCTGAATCATCCAATGCACAAGCTATCAAGGCCCTCCAGGCCCAGAACGCCTAGTTCCAGGAGCTGGTCATGAGCTTAGCACAAGGACAACAGGAATTGAAGACTTTGCTTATGAAGAAGAAGAAGAAGAGGACTGTGTTGTTCAACCCTAGACGCAGATCTGGGAATACACTGCAAAATGAGGCTTAGCGGACTACTCCATCTGTTGGGGAAGGCAGTCACCAAGAGGGAAGGGTTCCTAGTCCCTTGGTCTCTGACACTGAGACAGACTTCAATGATAAGCAGTACCCTCCTGCTGAAGACAGGTACAAACAGCTGGAGGACCGGTTAAATGCTATGGATATCCAACGTGTGCCTGGGTTGGACTTTGGGGACCTAGGTTTATCTTCTGGGGTGGTGATCCCTCACAAGTTCAAGGCACCTGCCTTTGTAAAGTACGACGGGGTTTTCTGTCCTAAGCTGCACCTCTGTTCCTACGCAAGGAAGATCCAGCCCTACACGGCAGACAAGAATCTATGGATCCATTTCTTCCAGGAGAGTCTTTCAGGGACTCAACTCGAATGGTTCTATCAGCTGGATGGAACCACTATTCGTAACTGGGAGGACTTGGCAACTGCTTTTTACAAGCAGTATCAGTATAATGCCGACCTCGCTCCTACGCGTACCCAACTCCAGGGTATGTCACTTGGGACGGGTGAAGGTTTTAAGGAATATGCACAAAGGTGGAGAGATCTGGCTGGAAGGGTGCAGCCGCCTTTGACTGACCGTGAGCTCGTTGACATGTTCTTGGGGACCCTGTCTGGTCCCTTCTTCAACCATCTGATTGGGAATTCTTCTGTTGGGTTTACCGATTTGATCTTGACCGGGGAGAGGATCGAAGCTGGCATCAAGGCTGGAAAGATCCAAACTGGGAAGAAAGAGGCCAATGTTGCGTACAGCCAAAAGGGTCTCCATGATCAACATGTAGGGGCAGTCCAGATCTCTAATCCTAGGCCTGCTCAACAGGGACAGGGGCATCAACGTAAGGAGGTCGCACCCAAGAGACAGTTCACTAAAATCAACATGTCACTGGATCAAGCACTACAGCAAATGTTGAAGGCAGGGTTGATTACCTTGAGGGCTCCTCTCCGGAATCCAAACACCTCTGCTCCCAACTACCATCCTAATGAGAGGTGTGCATACCACTCTGATAGCCCGGGTCATACTACGGACAACTGCTGGCCTTTGAAGAACAAGATTCAAGACATGATCGACGCCGGAGAGATTCAGTTTGAAGCGTCAGAGACTCCAAACATAATCCATGCTCCTTTGCCCAATCATTGAAGACTTTTGTTTATTTGAATTTCCGAGTTGTAATTTTTTGCTTATACGAACAATTAAATGTCATAGCGAACTCTTTTATTTCATTAATGCACAGCATATGTCTGTTTTTGAATTAATCTAATCATTTTCACTATATTCACATTGCCTTCATATTTTTTTGTGATGTTCAACTCTCGGTTAATAATTCTAAGCCTCTTGAGGGAGGATGACGAAAACGATACCATGATCTTTACAATATGCTTTTGAACAGACCCAGCTGATGAGGTACAGGCATTGTTTCAATTCCTAAACACTGGAGTTATAAGGAAGATAATCCCTCGTCAACCCCTTCGAGCCAAAGAAGTAGGAGTTTTTCTTTTCACAAAAAAAAAAATTTAAACCCTTAATCATAACCTGGGGCAGGGTAGTCTTCTCAGTTGATCCAGGTGCACAACGAATGACACCAAAGGAGTTCTTATAAAACAAAAGACAGTGATTGTTCTGAATAACCATAAGGACAGGCAGTCATTATCCCTCAAAATAAACGCCCATTAAGTCAAAACCTATGAAGGAGACTTACAAAACTGGGGCATCCCGCTGACTGTAAATTCAAAAAGAAACAGTTCAGGCAAAAAAAGCAGGGATAACAAAATAAAAAAAAAAGAGGTCTTACAAACCCTCAACAAAAAAAAGGAAATGACTGCCCATATCCGAACCATCACTGGTATATCAAAGCAAAGACTCAAACAAGGTCTAACGCACGATCAACTGAGTGTAGGTTTGAAGAACATCACGAAGAGCGGGTGGGTACAAATAAAATTTGAGCCTTTATCCTTTGTTTCTTAAACCGTGAACCTGACCACGTTATAACCCTTAAAAGTCCTAGCTGAAGCATGGGTTAGTTCGAAAGCATACTGTTACGAAAGGTATCCTGACTCCTTAAGGCTTGCGGTAAAATAACGAGTCGACATCACAATACAAAAAAATTCACATTGTTTTACTGAAAAATGCATTTTCAAAAAAACTTCAAGACAAACATAAGCTTTTGCATTCTTAAAATAACCTTGTTTGCATATGACTATTTGTTTGAACAGCAGAGAAATTCGCACGAAGAATATGTAATGAATAAAAGTCCCCTCAACAAAAGAGTCACCTCCAGTGGAAGAAATGCTCCAATCAAGGGGCATGGCATGATCAGTGTCCATCATCTGGGGCAGTCCAGTCAAGATTCGGAGAATCTCTCAAAAGGCCAATCAGCCTGGGGCAAATCTCCATCTGGATCACTTGGGGCATTGGACGATCAAACGAAGATCTTCTGGTGGCATGGTAACACTGCACTACTGACAGGGGCACCTCCCTACATCCTGAGAGCATGGACATAGTTGAAAAAATACTGCGCATAATCAAAGACCCGCTAGGTTGACACACCTAGGCAAAAATAAGGGCTTCCCGGCGAACCAAAAGGGTTCGAGCAAAATAAGGGATGAAATGAAAAAAATCTGTACACCCGGCAAGTCGAAAACCTGAAAAGGCGGCTTGGGAAAAAATGGGTATCCCGGTGGACTGAAAACCCGAAAGGGAGGTCCAGGCAAAAATTAGGGAT
The DNA here is from genome assembly GCA_948472305.1 of Vicia faba. Taxonomy (NCBI): domain Eukaryota; kingdom Viridiplantae; phylum Streptophyta; class Magnoliopsida; order Fabales; family Fabaceae; genus Vicia; species Vicia faba. The sequence goes on along the minus strand of OX451737.1, from coordinate 1,396,526,539 downwards.
CACAGCGTACGACTATGTCCCGGCATCTCGTCACTTGCCTACCAGAAGAAGATTCGTCAAACCGACAGTCATCAAGCACCTCCACAGGCATCTTCTCCCACATCAGAAACAGGGGCAATAATGAGTTGTCCAAGCAATCTAGTTGCTCTGTCAACCAAGGTACCAAGGTAAGTTCGGCTGAAGAACGCCACCAAGATATCTTAATTCCCCAGAGAATGAGCCAGCAAGTCAACATACTCTCCCCCAAGCAGAGTTATCCTGTCAGCCTTAAGGAAGTTGGGTATCCTCCAGCAGATCTCAACATTCCCCAGCGCAATATACGAACATTCCTAACAAGCATCCCCGACAGTCTTGATCTAAGATTGTGCCCCGGCGGTATACAGACATTCAGAGGAGCCACTTCCCTAGTCTATCTCAAAAGGTTTCCCCAGGAGAGTCCAGTCAGAAGTCTCCCCAGGAGAGTTAAATCATCTCACCAGTAGGAAGCTTATCCCCAGTAGATTCTGGAAGCTTATCCTTTGCAGAGCATATCTCTCCCCGTCTTTATCCAGAAGGTTATTCCTCGCCAGAGCTTATAACTGGGTTATCCTCAGCTAATTGCCACGGAAAGATCGTCCTCGGCGAAGTATTCCTATCCCCAGTGGAGTTCCTCAAACCTCCAAAATGTAACTCAACAATGGTATCCCCAGCGGAGTTCTCATACAACATCTCAGCGAAGTACCTCTCTTCCCACAAAGTATTTTCCCCAGCAAGATCGCTAGAGTAATTTTCCCCGCAGAGTAATCTATTCGCCAAGTTTATTCCCCAACGGAGTTATCTTCTCCTACCGGTATTCTTGCAACATCAGCCCAGGATAAGCTCCCGGCATTCGTCAAGGATTTATTTTCCTAGACAAAAATACATTCGCAAACATCACATTTTCATACATGATATAAACATCACATTCTACAATCCCATTGGTTATAAACGTTATGACACCGCGCATTCCATGCACCATGACATTGCAAATAACTAATGTTATGCCTTTTTTCAGGAAAGGTCAATACAAAGATGATTACTATCAACTATCGCAATCCCAGATTCGATTCCTGTATCTAGCCAGGGCATGTCTGTGAGCGATTGATTATGGATTCGATACCTGCATCCGGCCAGGGCATGTCTACGTTAAAAAGATTAAAGAGATAGCTTGGAAATGCTCCAGATATGGATGTTGTTCTTTTGCTTATTCAAAATTCCTTTCTAGATATGGTTCAGATGTGACCCAGGCATGGCGACGTTCTGATACTTATTCCAGATTTCTTCTCAGATATAACTTAGAGATGCTCCGGGCACGGAGGCTGTTCTGTTGTTTATTCAGAGATCACCTTTCTAGATATGGTTCAGATGTGACCCAGGCATGGCGACTTTCTGATACTTATTCCAGATTTCTTCTCAGATATAACTTAGAGATGCTCCGGGCACGGAGGCTGTTTTGTTGTTTATTCAGAGATCACCTTTCTAGATATGGTTCAGATGTGACCCAGGCATGGCGACGTTCTGATACTTATTCTAGATTTCTTCTGAGATATAACTTAGAGATGCTCCGGGCACGGAGGCTGTTCTGTTGTTTATTCAGAGATCACCTTTCTAGATATGGTTCAGATGTGACCCAGGCATGGCGACGTTCTGATACTTATTCCAGATTTCTTCTCAGATATAACTTAGAGATGCTCCGGGCACGGAGGCTGTTATGTTGTTTATTCAGAGATCACCTTTCTAGATATGGTTCAGATGTGACCCAGGCATGGCGACGTTCTGATACTTATTCCAGATTTCTTCTCAGATATAACTTAGAGATGCTCCGGGCACGGAGGCTGTTCTGTTGTTTATTCAGAGATCACCTTTATAGATATGGTTCAAATGTGACCCAGGCATGGCGACGTTCTGATACTTATTCCAGATTTCCTTTCAGAGATAGCTTGGAAATGCTCCAGATATGGATGTTGTTCTTTTGCTTATTCAAAACTCCTTCTAGAGATAGTTCAGATGTGACCCAGGCATGGCGACGTTCTGATACTCATTCCAGATTTCCTTTCAGAGATAGCTTGGAAATGCTCCAAATATGGATGCTGTCTTTTTCTTATTCAAGACTCCTTCTAGATATAGTTCAGATGTGACCCAGGCATGGCGACGTTCTGATACTTATTCCAGATTTCCTTTCAGAGATAGCTTAGAAATGCTCCAGATATGGATGTTGTTCTTTTGCTTATTCAAGACTCCTAGAGATAGTTCAGATGTGACCCAGGCATGGCGACGTTCTGATACTTATTCCAGATTTCCTTTCAGAGATAGCTTGGAAATGCCCCAGATATGGATGCTGTTCTTTTGCTTATTCAAAACTCCTTCTAGAGATAGTTCGTATGCGACCCAGAGATGGCGACATTCTGATACTTATTCAGATTTCCTTTGAGATATAGCTTAGAGATGCTCCAGATCCGGGCGCTATTCTATTGCTTATTTAGATTCAAACTTCTAAAGACAACTTAGAGATGCTCCATCCCGGATGCTATTCTATTGTTCAGTCCAGATACGATCCATGTTCGGATGACATTCTGTTACTCATGCAGTATAGATATACCCCAGACCCGGCGGTCATTCTACTACTCGTTCAGACGTCAGCAATTAGATATAGACTAGAGAAGCCCCAGACACGGAAGCTATTCTATTTCTTATTCAAATTCAACTATCCATTACAGTTCCAAATGGCATCTATAAGCCCATTCCCGACATGGTTCTGTCACACTTCCAGATGGCATCTATAAGCCCATCCTCCTACCCATCATCTCTCCAAATGGCATCTGTAAGCCCATTCCCGACATCACACTGCTGATACTCTACTATGTGAGTGCAAATTTCTGGGCACTCTAGTGTTCAATCATCTTACACCCTCGGATCACGAAAGGCACACAAGCCAATCATCTTCAAGGTTTGCTAAGATCATGCTTCAAAATCTCCCAAGGGTTGCACAGTCCAATGGCCTCCTAATAGTCAAAATTAGGGTTTTGGTTCTGGCAAGGAAGTTGAAGTTTTCAAGGGCTCAATCAAGTCCCATATGCTCATAAACATTGTCAAGCACCTACATATCAAATTTCAAGGCTTACAAGGTCAATTTGCACAGTCAAAAGTCCCATTTGCTCAACAGTCAACTGTAGGTGCAAAATGGTCATTTGGCAGTCAAAAGTCAAACATTTTGGTCAACATCTTATTTTGAAGCCACAATCACCATTTGGTCAAGTCTTGACCATGATTTCACAAGAATGGCTCAAAAATCATCAAGGTGTCAAAAGTTTCTATTTTTGGACAACTGTAAAGTCAACTGTAACTTGACCAAGGCATAACTTTTTCATGGTTCATCAGAAAAATTCCATCCAATGCTCATCTTGAAGGGGAAGACATTTTCTACAACTCATCTTCACATTCCAAGTCCAGGAAATGCTCTCACAAAAAGTTATCAATTTCAACATTATAGGTCATTTTCAAAAGTCAACAAAAAGGGACTTTAAGTCAAAGACCATAACTTGAGATTGGTAAATCAAAATGACATGGTACCAAAGACATTGGTTAGAGGACTTCAAGACCTTTCCAAAATGTAATAGAACATAATCAAAGCTTAAAAATTGAGCAAGATATGTATTGGAGAAGTTGGGAAATTTTTGTGAAATGGCCAAAATCATTTATCCTTGAAATTTCATTTTTTGACAAAAGGGGCCCACTTTTTCCACTTGATTCAGCTTTGCCATACCTCCCACGTGTCCCATGTTTTATTTCAAGAATAAAAATTAATTTTTCTATTTTTGTTTAATTTTATTTGATTTAATTCATTTTAAATCTTTAAAATTCAAATAAAAATCAAGAAAATTAATGGGAGGATATTTCGTGGTTTGAATAGCTTTGATACACCATAAAACATATACCAAATTCGTTCAAGACCTATTTCAAGCAAAAAAATTCAAATTTGGAGCAAATATGGCAAGTTATTTCAATGGTGATTATGGAGAAAATCAAAACTTCATTGCAAGGCTTAAAAGCTCCTTAATGTGACTGATTCTCATCCAAGCCTATATATACAAGCCTTGCAAGCCTCATTCAGGACCTAGAAAAAAAGGAGAGTGTGCACAAACGGCCAGAGGAAAAGTTCAAAATTTGTCCAAAAAAGTGAGAGATCTAAAGCGATGTTGCAAACATTTTCAGATCAAAGCAAGCACGTGGCTTTCTTCCTTGCCACTCCCTGAAGCCAAAGCAACCACAAACGCGTCCTAAGGTCCACTACCAAGCGCTGTAAGTTATCTCAAACTCACCCCTGTACACGAAATCATGTTTCTCCATTCTTGCACTTTTTCTGGAAAATAATAGCATATTCATACTCCATGCCTAATTTCCAATGTAACTGCTATATTCAATTTCATTTTTAGGCTTTGTATAACAATACCCGTGCCTAGGGTTCGTTGGTTTTGTTTTTAGGTATTTTGTCTACAGGTGAAATTGGGACAAACCATAAGCATAGACGTGATCAGGAGACATGGACGATCACAACCATGGGCTTAGATGGAATTTTTGATGCCTAAGGATGATTTTGAGTAAAACCTCCAAAATCCGGCCTTCACCTCCTTGGTTTAGCATTTCTTTTCTTATTTTCTTTCCTTTTATTAATTATTATTATTATTTAGTTAGTTCACAAATAATTATTTTCATAAATTCAGAAAAAAAAACAAAAAAAATGTAATTATTATTATTATTATTAATTTCACTTTAGTAATTATTTTTGTAAATAAAATACTAACAAATTAATTAGTTTAATTAGTTAATTTTAACCTTTTTTCACAATAAATAAAAACAAATTTAGACTTAGGCTTTTTCTTTTGACATTTTTAATTCTTTTTTTATTTTATTTCATAAAAACATAAAAAAAGGTCAAAAAATATTTTCTTGTGATTAAAATAATTAATTAGTTTTCAATTTCATTTAATTACCAAAAAAAAAGACAAAAAAATTAATTCCCTTTTCTTTATTCGCGCATATTTAATTTGTTCGATTATTATGTAATTGCTCCGGATATGTAATAGTAAATATGACCTTTTTACTGTTTTTTTACTTTCCGTACTTTTATTCAAATCGGGTCTTGGTTTAATTTGGCGATGTAGACTCGCGCCTTGTAATAGCGTAGGACCTTTATTTTTTTCCGCGTTTTAATTTCCGCACCCTTTAAACTGCTAATCACATGAAAGAATGAATGCCCAAATAAAATCAAAGCGTAGCTCACCCAATACATGACAAGACAAATAATAACTGAAAAATGACTCACAATTCACACACCACTCCTAGGGTACGCCTCACTGTTGCCTTGCCCCTCGAAACGTGGTCGTCGAGTACAGGACGTCTTAGTAAGTCCTTATGTCCATGAAAATGGCATAAGGGTAGCTTCTAAGGTGTCCTACTGTTGCTCTGGTGATCACACTGTTGCCTTGCCCCTCGAAACGTGGTCGTCGAGTATAGGACGTCTTAGTAAGTCCTTATGTCCATTGATCAAGTTGCCTCAGAATAGTTGCCTCGAAACGGTTGCCTCGGAATAAAAAGATCAATGACATAAGGGTAGCTTCTAAGGTGTCCTACTGTTTCTCTGGTGACCACACTGTCCCGATAACGAATTGACCTGAACACCTCCAACGGTGGTGCTACCTACCTCTCAATGGTGGGATGGCACTACCTTAAGGACATTTACACAGCCTAATTCCTTAGGGTAGGTAGATGACTCGTATATACTTTCTCTAATTCAAAACAAATCAAAACTTCTTTTCACACCGACACTTTCTAAAAGATTTCAAAACAAACGCTTCACAACACTCTTGAGGACTGATACAAGAGTCGAATTGAAGTTTTTAATGAAACTTTTTCAAACCCACGCACTTTTGAAAAGCAAACAAACATTTTGAAAACACAAATGAGCAAGTATCTAAGAGCCCATGGATAACCATGGATAGAAAGGGTGCTAACACCTTCCCTTTCTATAAATCTACCTCCCGAACCGAGAAACATTCTCAAAGAAGGAATTTTGTTGTGCTTTTGTCCTTTCCATGTTGGAGAACATAAAAGACGGTGGCGACTCTTGCTTACCGCGACATTTTGCGAAACCAGCTTAAAAAATAGTCAGTTCTATTTCCACCGATCACAATTGACCAACAATGTTCAAGAAGGAATTACATGTCTTTGGAGTTTGTATTACAAAGAGTTCTAAAGGAGTTACATTATCCTATTAACAATTTCCTAAGCCTATGTCAAACTTTTTTTTCTATGCCCATTTTTGTAGTCACCAACTTTGTCAAAAGAGCTCTCTAAACATGTCCAAAACCTGTCAAAACATGCTGCCCATTCTACTGCTATTCTGCATCACAAAAGCTAGTCCAACACTTTGCATTAGTTGTTGTCAAAACCTATCCCTGCTCCTACACCAATTCCTCATGTCCAAACTTGAGCCAAAACCCATGCTACAAACTTGCATAAATACCAAACATAAACAATCCAAAAAAGGGGAAAAACTGTTGATGTCCATTCTGCTGCATACCAGTCCATAAACTTGTCCACTCCACTCCAAAACCTACGCAAGTAACAGTCTAAGCACATCAGTCCATAATACTGCCAAACCTGCCTCATGTCAGTTTGAACATCATACACACAATAAGCAAAACATTCCTGATAAGAAATAGCAGAAAATCATAGTAACTAAAGTGTTCAAAATTGATCTACTCCCCCCCCCCCTAATTTCCACCTCTCATCTGCTATAAAAATAATAGGAAGATAGTAGAGAATGGAAGAAAAAATATTGAGAGAATTACCAGAGAAACATCACTATATGCACATAGAAAATACAGGCAGGCGAGAGTCCACGAAAAGGAAATGAATTAAATGGAAAAAAAGGATTACTGATATTGAAAATGTGTGAGAAACAGAACCATCACCCTTTCTCAATCTTCCTTCCAGCTCCTGATTTGTTTGCCAACACTTCCTCTCACTTCCGCCTTGAACAACACCATCACCAATCTGTAATTCCTAGTAGCAATACAATAACAAATCCAAAGTCAGAATTTTAGAGGCGAAAATTAGAAGACTCATTCTCACGTTTTAATTATTGCATCTGTATAATAACAATAGAATAGACAACTCATAAGGGGTTTCTTGATACTCACCTATTCTGAAGGTCCGTCGGAGAGGCTCCGATAGGTAACTCTTCGTCCTCCATTGCTTTTACATTAAACTCATCATCCATGAATCAATTATAATATGAGATTTGTTGTTGTTATTTGTAAACTGTGAAACCGTGAATATCTTTGTTCGTTGTTTATGCTTGTTGTTCACAATGAGGTTTAGTAAGAAATAGCCAAGAGAGGAGAACGATTCAGTCAGATGAAGGTATTTGGTGTTGGTAAGAGATATAGAGAAAGAAAGGGAGAGAGTCTTTGGAATCAAACGAAATAAATTAGAAGAAATAATAATAAAGCTCTATAGAATTTTTAGCAGTAATTTTCCTCCAAAATAATAGGCAAAATGTCCATTAACCTGTACAAAAGGTCAATCTGTAACCTACCTCAAACACAAATACCAAACGATTCCTAGATTTCAGAAGCAAGAAGAAATATAAGGGATTTCATGAGCTCACATATTTTGAAGCTCTGTCGAAGAGACTCCGACAATTATCTATTTTTCACCATTCTTATACCTCCGAGCTTATGTTGATTATTATGAGAGCAGATTTATCGTTGATTTTCACTTTCCATGATTGCAATTGTCTTTAAATCTGAGCCATTATTAAATAAAACACACAATGAGTAAATTTGAAAAGCATAAACAATTGTTGTGAAAAAGGGATGGGATCTATACCGCGAAAATGATATTGAATCTTGATGAAATCTCGTTTATAGCCATTAAAACAGCGAGGTGAGTGAACCGAAATTTAAACATGGTTTGTTGTTACTGTAACATGTTATACGAGCATAAGACAGATGGGATCTAAGGGTCATGAATTCAACACCCGCGTGGACCATTTTTTTTCCATCTTTCTTGTTTCTCTTTTAACTTTATATTTTGTTTACTTGTTACAATTTGTCTTAAATTTAGTTTATTATTTCCTTAAAAAACCACAAAAAATATATATTATAATTATTACTAGATAAAAACCATAAAAAATATTTAGAATTTAAATTTCTTTATTTGTTTGCTTGTTCAAATCTTGATACCATATTCGCTTAGGTAACTCCATGAAGCAATTAAATCTTGTTTCGATCGTCTTATGGTCAACTAGACTTTTAGCCCTTTAATTGCATAATAACATTAGGGTAGATTTCCCCCTTTAGATTTTTATTTTGTAATTAAAATTATAACTTCTCATTCACAAATTAAAATCCAAAAGCGTTTAATCATTATTCAAACTCATTTTAAAACTCGCAAAACACTTAACCAATCAAAACTCCCCCAAAAGGGCATGTTTTCTCCGTTCTACCGTGATACAGTTCATGCCTATTTCTAGACTGCGTGCGTTAACATCGGCCACTAAAAAAACACCAACAAACCAACATTTTCTAGAAGAATTACAATGTTCTGATACCTTCACTGGATACGTAGGCAAAGGGTGGCGAGACCCTTACGAACACACTAATAAAAAACTATTTCTTTCCCCTTAGCAAGTATAAGTTATAGATAAACACACCTTTAGAAGCAAACAAACAAAATGGATCCCGTTGAGTACAAAGGATGTGAGGGGTGCTAATACCTTCCCCTTTCATAATCTACTTCCTTACCCTTTCTCTTGGTCGCAAGACCATCTTATCCATCCTCTTGTGGTTTTCTCGATATTTCCTCTTCCTAGGAGATAAATAAAGTTCGGTGGCGGCTCTGTGTTTTTTTGCCGGCAGCTTCAGCTGGATACTCTCAATACCTTTCGTTATCTTTCATAGGGTCGTAGGTTGCTCGTAGGTCTTACCCTCATGTTATCTTTTTATAGGGTCGTAGGTCTTCCATAGGTCTTACCCTCATGTTATCCTTTCTAGGGTCGTAGGTCATCTGTAGATCTTACCCTCATGTTATCTTTTATAGGGTCGTAGGTCCTTCTTAGATCTTACCCTCACGTTATCTTTTCTAGGGTCATAGGTCATCTGTAGATGTTACCCTCATGTTATCTTTTATGGGGTCGTAGATTGTCCGTAGATCTTTCCCTCGCGTTATCTTTTATAAGGTCGTAGGTCATCCTTAGATCTTACCCTCACGTTATCTTTTATAGGGTTGTAGGTTGTCTGTAGGTTTTACCCTCATGTTGTCTTTTCTAGGGTCATAGGTCGTCCGTAGATCTTACCCTCATGTTATCTTTTCTAGGATCGTGGGTCGCTTGTAGGTCTTACCCTCATGTTTTATTTTCCTGAATCGTAGGTCGTCTGTAGATCTTACCCTCATGTTATCCTTTCTCTTGAGTCATAGATCATATGCTGATCTTTACCCGTTGTCTTTACCTTTACTTTTGGGTAGTGAATCCTACACGATAGGTTCTCCGTTGTCGTCGAGTTCTACCTGTCGCCTTTAAGTTATCATGTTGTCATTAATCCTACTTTCCGTCACCACGGCATCATCAACCCTATATTTTCAGTCACTTTAACGCCCACTTCCCCTAGAACCTTATATTAGAACCATTACCCTAGTACAAGCTATCATTATTCAAACCATATTTACCCATCATGACCAGTTCAGTTGAAAGTTCATTTTTCATCCCCAGTAGACATCACAAATAATAACACTTACACTATCTCTCCGGGACAAATTTTAGGTCTTGGTATTTAACCTTCTTCTACCTTGAACATTTGAAAGGTTGACGTCAATCTCACATTCAGGTTTAAGACGATTAAATAGGGGAAACTATCATACCCCAAATTTTTCCTACCTTTTACTTTTGTTTGGCTTAGACTTCGCATTTCATCTACATCATCTTTACTAGTTCATTTGCATATTATGCATTTCATTGAATAAAGCACTTTGGTTCAAGAAGGGGTATTTGTGCAAGACTAGGGTTTCATGTTGGTTTTGAGGTTCCTTCATTAGTTAAAGGTAGTCGCATCTGGTTCTTGGGTAGTGGACTATATGGAATGAGGGTTTTGAAATATGATTATCATGGAATTCTTCTCCTTAAGCTACAAAGGTTATTCTCCATTCAAATTCATCAGAGAGATTCGGGTTTAGTTCCCTACAGTTGGTCAATAGATTAGGGTTTTGGGAATTTATCTAAGGACCTCTTTATAGCCATTGGATCATGTTAGTAATGTGCAGTATTTATTAGTTTGGGATGTTAAAAGCCATTTTTCATTAGTCAAAAGAAGTTACTTGTTACTTGAAACACAAAGAATTGGTTATGACATTAGCGCATGAAAGAAAGAAGTTATTTTCTTCACCATTGAGAATTTAAGACAAGAATTAGGTTTTCTTATTCATCAAGATTGATTTTTCCTACATTTTATTTTAGGTTCATTGGATATCAAGGTATTCTTTTATTATTTCAAATCTTATCTGCTACAAGGTTCCTCAAGGCCCTGTTTTGGTCAAGTTGAGGTATGGTATGGATTGAGCTGAGCTAGGGTGCAGAGGTCAATTGGAGAATTTATTATGATTAAGATAATATTTTTTCTCATCAAACACTTATTACTGCAATTGCAAGTCAACTTAAGTTAGGAGTTCAAGGTAATTTTATCGTTGACATTTGAACTTTCATCAAGATTATTTCAAGGTTGCATTAAAACAAGAGCTCATTCATTATTAAAGTTCATCATTAATCAAAAGAGAAGACATTCAAGTTTCATATTCATTACATTTTGAGCAATTTACAAGGAAATTTAGAAAGTTGAATACAAGTTACAAGCATCTTATTTACAAAGGAAGTTAGCTATTCTTCAAATTTCCTTACTCCATATTCAAGCGACTTGTCGTCACACCTTGCTGTGACTTCTTCTTCAAGTCTTCGATCTTGCCTTGGCTTCTTCACCTTCCATCAATGTCATATGAAAACAAACAAGGTGTTGGTTAGAACAATCATCATCAAAACAATGAAATTTAAACAAGAAATTTTCAAGAAAATTTTCTTCTAATCTCATCATTAGGGATTTTTTGAAGGAATCAGAATAGGGGGTTTGAATTAAATCATGTGCCAAAGCCTAACAAAGGCCTCATTATCTTGAAAATAAAAAAAATCAGAATTCAAAAGATCAACCATGGGCCTTATCTCATACTGCAAATCAAAAAAGGTAATTTTGGTTCAAAATAAGAGAAAAAGAAACTCCTTGCAATAAAACAGAATGCAAACAAAAGTTGCATTTCCAGCCCCAACACAATAACAAATGTAAATTTCAAATAAAATAAATCAGAAAAGAGATTCAAAAACTAGTTACTGCAGTAACAAATTCAACAAAGGAAGCACTGTCAAAAGCTTAGCCCTGCTACCAATAATCTGCATTACAAGAAAACAAATACAACAAGCCAAATGGAACATGCCAAAACACTTGTTGCAGACCTGCTGCCCCTACAAGAAAACAACCTATTATATTGTCCACACCAGTCCATAATACTGCCAAACCTGCCTCATATCAGTCTAAACATCATAGAAATATTAACCAAATATAACCTGCAATCTAAAGCATCAAAATCAGGGCAATAAACTAGTTCAAAAACTCATGTTGTCTTTCCCCCCAAAATCCTTTTCTTTTGAATATATAACAGAGACAAAAAACAGATAGAGGGGAGGATTGTTAGAAGCACAAAAAACAGCAACGACCACAAAACACAAAAAATAACGATATCATCATCTTCCCTTTTCCAAAAAAACCTTAAGAAATTACTATACTATTCACGAAAAAACCAAAAATAGCAGCAACCAGAAACCCCGATTCATCGCCATCCTTATCCCAAATTCACAAATTTTTAAAAAAGGAGATATCATTCACAAACAAACAAAAAAGCCAGAGCCAACAATCAGATAACCAAACCCTAAACCTAAATTCTTTCATCTTCTTCCTACCCAAAGAGTCCCTTCATAAATTATCTCAGGAAGAAGAAGAAGGAAAGTTTCAGATCAAGAGAAGGAAGACTAAGAGAGATCTCATCGCGAAATCACCAAAAAAAGGTAACAAAATCGTAAGTAATCCGTGGACGAGGATCCGTTTCTTTGACCATTTTCCTTATTTTTGTCACTAATTTTCATTCACCGGCATCACCATCATCATTTGCTTGAACTCTGAGCACTTAGGGTTTCCAAAACCCCTATTTAGATCTAGGCCTTTTCGTTACTTTTCAGCAAAAAACAAATCATAGATTAGAGACGAGTAGAGAAAGACGATTTAAAATATGTAAGAAAATTAGGGATCAGAGTCAGTTTGCAGCGGCGCCTCCGCGAGGTTCTTCTGCGCCGCTGTCCTCCGCCGCTGATCTTCATTATCACCGCCGCAAGTTCATCATCAACTTTGTTCATATTCATACTCCCAGTCGTGTTTGATCTTCTATATTAATTGTTTCAGGTTTGTGTGTTGTTTATGCTTTAATAACAGAGAGGGAACGAGGGATAATATAAGAGAGAGAGAGAGGGAGATTTTTTTCCGTTAATTATGTTAATCTGATAATTGTTGTTTTGTGGTATAAGATAATATGGATCATGAGACCTAATCTAGAGGTGACACTTGTCACCATCAAGTTAACCCCTATTTCAAATCACGTGTTGACATATCCAGAGGTCCTATGGTGTATGTTGTACCCCAAAATTTTCTCTCCTATTTTTCATAAGAAAAGCACAATCCTAGGGTTTCTCAAATATTCAAGATTGGCTTAGGAATCGATAAGACAGATTTTCTCCTTTGGCAGTAAACCAGCAATTAGGGTTTTTCTTGCATTTCTCAGAAGAAATTGAGTTCTCAGAAATTCAATTGATTTTCACATGTTTTCATGCTCTCTCAAATTTACTAAAAAGGCAGTGTTTGTTTGGTCCAGGTTAACCAGATAATTTGCGTCTTTTAAAACATTTGCTTGTTTATGGAATAAACATTTTCTTGTTTATTGGAATACACAGTGCGTGTTTTGATTGGAATATAGTTTCAAGGTTACATGATTATTGGAATTTAAGTTATCTTTATTAGAATTATTAGAATGCAGTTTCAATTATCTTGATCAAGGTATCTTTAAGAATAAGTGAAAACACAAAGAGAGAATTACAAGTTATTAACAGTAAAGGGTTTTTTTTAATGGACACCAGAATATCTCATAAAGACTTTCTCCATTTTATTTTAGAAATTGGTACAAAATAATTTATTATTTGAAAGCTTTGGGTTTTTCAACTTATTGTATTTGAAAAATAAATTAGTACAATTGTTGAATGTTTCTCTCTAAGTTACAAAGAAAAGAAATTGAATGTATGCCTAAGGATGATTGAGCTTCCATTGCTTCCATGCTTTCCAAAGAATCTCTTGCTTCCTCTGCTTTGCCACCATCCAGTTTGCGCTCACATGAAAACAAAAGACAGAAAAATAATTAGTACAGTTAATTGGGCATAAGCAAGAATTTTCAAAAGAAAGAAAAATGTTCATCATTAAAGTTTGCAACTTGGAATCAGAATGCTATATTTTTAATTCATCACATTCTTATTTGCAAATCACAAGAAGATTATTCTTCTTGGTTCACAAACAAGAGAAATATAGGTAAGCTATCCAAACAAGAAATGCAGCCAAACATATTCCAAACGAACAAACAACTAGGTTGTCCAAACAAGGCGCAAAACATGGCCAAACAAGCAGTGCAAATTGTCCAAAGGGAAACAGCAGAATGGCCAAAACAAATGTTCCAAACAATGCAGCAAATTGGACAATGTACAAGCAGTAAGAAGCAAGTAGCATAGCAGTAAGAATGCAGCAGCATAGCAAAGAAAGTACAATAGTATGGTAAACCAAGCCAACAAGCAAGGGGCTTGTTTCAATATCCTTTTCATCATTTTCCAAGATTTTGCAAACTTTTCAGGAAAAAAGGTGAAAAAGCAATTTGCTTTTATCATTGAGAGAGGAGAGAGAGGAAAGAAATCAGCTAGGTTGTTGGAATTGCACAAAAGGTACAACTTTGCTATTCTGCCCACAAACTGTCACAAGTTACATAGAGTAAGCTATAAAACAAAAGCAACCAAGATATAACAGTAGGAAAACTGTAAGAGGAGGGAGAGAAATTATAAAACTCAGAATTTTATCAAAGTCCAAAAGAAAAAATGTCAAAGAATCAAAAACAGTCTCCTCCAAACACAAAACTACCATCAAACTCCCAACCTGTGAAAATAGTTTTCAAATCTCAAAAACCATTTTCAAACAAACCTCCAAACTGTCAAAACCAACATTTAAAACCACCAACAACCTTAAAAACTGTATAACAAAACCAAATTCCAAAAAGTTCAAACCAAAGAAACAGAAAAATATCCCAAGCTTAACCTCAAAAACCATTTTCAAACATAACCTTCAAAATACTGTCAAGCAGTTCAAACAAACAGTCAACAAATATTGTCAAGCTGTTCTCAAACCTTAATAGTCAAGAAATAAAAAATAACAAAAACATTCAAAAAAAACAAAAACTGCATAACCAGTTTTCAAAACTTGCATAACCAAAGGCAACATGTAACACAGTTCAAAAACCACCAAGTTTTCACAACCTTCACAACCTCATCCAAATCTATCAAACCATCCTCAAATCATCAAACTGATCTCAAGACAAACATACAAATCAAAAAACTGCAACTGAAACATCAACTTGCAAATTTATCAAACCATTCTTAAAAACTCTCAAACCTGTTAAAACATTCAAATCCAAACAGTTCAAACCAATATACCAAGCCTAATCTCAAACCAATAGCAACAAATTCTAGATACCCAACATCATCAAACTGAATCCATCAACATCATCAAATCATCAGCAAACAACATCCAACAAAGCACAAAGGAATCACAAAGTCAGAAATACCACATCATCATCATTCAAAGTTCAAGGGACAAAAAGAAGTTACCAGAAAAGCTCACGCCATCGTCTTCATTTCTTGCCTCCCCATTTCTGGCCACCAAGGAGCACCATCAGCTCAGTATCACATTCCTCTCCATTTCTCACAAAAAATTCCAAAGGTATGATTTCGTCACATTTCTCATAAATCGCTTCCTGCATCTCAAGGTACAATAAGCTTGATTAACATAAAAAACATGAACAAGATTAACTACAACAAAAATCGTTCGAGTATAACAGAACATCACCTTTTTCATGAAAGAAATTATTTGAGCATGGTTAGGAAGAGTTTGAGTGGCGCTCCGGTAACGGAAACTAGGGAGGGAGGATCAGATTAAGCTAATCGAGCATCTTAGGCATGAATCGAAACTTAGGGTTTCCAGAAAAGGGGCAAAGGTTCGTTTTGCTCGTGAAATTAGGAAGAAAGAATCGTTGAGACAGTAACAGGGTGAGAAAGATGAACAAGAGATAAGCGATAGAGACGATCGGAGCGGCGGCGCTGTGAGCAATAAAGCACAAACCCTAATATTTGTTTCCCTTAATCAAAAATGTTAAACAGCTTAAGAGACCTTTGGGTCTGCCTTACCACATAACCCTTTAAGCCCATGATATTACTAGCTCATACCCCCCCTTTAGGTTCGTTTTTTTTGCTAACAACAATTTATCAATGGGCCTCTCATCCAATTCCTTAGGCCCATTTGTCTTTTGGTGGTTAATTTGTTTTTTTTTGTTAATAAAATTACTAATAAAACTCAATACATTTTGTAAATTAATTTAAGTCTTAAAATTAATTTTTTTTTATCATTTTCTTTTTTTTATATAATTTGTTTTTATTAATTTTCTTACAAACCTCAAATTTTAATTTAATTTGTTTTCCTTTCTTTAAACTTATTCATAATTAATAAAAATACAAAAAAGCATAATAATAAAGATTTTTTTAAATTTAAATCATTTCTTTTTTAGAATAGGTTTTCTTTTCAAGTAAATACATACATTTCATACATTGTTGATTTTTATTCATAAATTATCATAGCTTTGTATTCCATCGCACAACAATTCGATTTGGTTGTATTATTTGATATTTGGACATTGCTACTTTTATTTGATTCATCCCCATTTGTAACAATTGTACCCCCATTCCCGAACATTCTGTAATAGTTTAGAATTTCAATTTCCGCAATTTATTGCTTTCTATATACTGTATAGTAACTAGGCGTGTATGGAAAGATTCCAAAATCAATCGCTAGATGACCTAATCCAAGAACAAATAACTTGAAATCAGCACACTTTCTCACACACGCACCTCTAGGGTAACCTCGCCTGTTGCCTCGGAAATACAATCATGTCCCTCGAATATGAGACACTCTAACAATGACACTTCGACAAATAAATATCGTAGACCCTCGATGACCCTCGATGTTGTCTTCGATTAAAACGATCTCGTCCCTTACAAAAATTGCTAGAGCGTCTCACAAGTTGCTTTCAATGATTGTAAAATTGACCCGTGCCTGTCCCTTCACATCCAATGATGGGGCTTCTTACCAAATCAATGGTAAGATAACACCATTAAAAGGAAGAAGAAAATAACAACTTAAGACCTTTCGAGTAGATAGATTCTCTCTTAGTTACTCGCTTCCTTACGACAAAAACTTTCACACCTACACCTCCATTTCAAAACACTTTCAAAAGACAAAATGTTTTGTATACGTTCTTATAGAGACGAGAACCATGGCAAAACCTTTTTTAAAAAACACATTTCGAAACACGATTCACAAACACCTCTATGAACTATTTTTCGAAACAAAATTTTGTATATGTTCTTATAGAGACGAGAACCATTACAAAGAAACTTTCCAAAATACTTTCAAAACCCACACCACAAGCAAAAAATCAAACAAAAGAAAGTGATCTAAACGAGTAACTAAGAGCCCATGGAAAACCATGGATGAAAAGGGTGCTAACACCTTCCCCTTTCATAATCTACCCCCCGAACCCGAGAAAATTCTCGAAAGGTCTTTCCTGTGCTTTTTTACCTTTCCTTTTGGATAAAAGAAAAGTCGATGGAGACTCTTGCTAACCGCACAAGTGCGAACACAAACGCAAAACCACAAGTCAGTTCTCCCACCGTATCACAGAATTGGCGACTCTTCCGGGGACATTATAAAAGTGGGGTTACCTTAGGGTTTTAGATCACCTTTACATG
The DNA here is from genome assembly GCA_948472305.1 of Vicia faba. NCBI lineage: Eukaryota > Viridiplantae > Streptophyta > Magnoliopsida > Fabales > Fabaceae > Vicia > Vicia faba. Next base: position 1,396,509,261 of record OX451737.1, on the reverse strand, counting down.
CTTATCTTGTTTGATTTGTATGTTTTACATTTTTGGTTCCTTGTTTGGGTTTGTTTTAAAATCCTACACCCAGATTTGGGGACACCTTTTAGGTAAGTAGCATTAAACTGTGATGGAATTGTGCGGGGTATATCGACATGGTTGAAGCAGTAGCTACATTGATGTGGCACTTTGGTTGGTAACGGTAACCCTTGAGTCAAATCAAGGAGAGTACGGGGCCGCCGCATGGTGTCGTGAAACATCAACTGACCTTAGAACCTTACTTGACCAACTTGGCCTTTTAGAATATAGTGAGATGACCGGCTTTGGTGCAGTTCGAAGTTGGTAGATACTCGATACTACACTCATTGAGGGTTGTTTTCTTGGAATATTTCGGTCGCCAGTAAAGTGGCTAAACTGAAACAATGAACACAGAAAATAATCCAGTAATATTGAGCTCCTTAGAACCCGATTACTATTTCTAGGACAGGTTGAGCCAACTAGACTTCAAGAGGTTACTTACCTACGAGCTCCATGCAAGCCTAAACCTAAGGACTTGTCTGCTTTGTGTGAATATGATTATTTGTATATAAACTTGCTTACTTCGCATATCTGTACATAACATCATAACATCATACCATAGAATTTTCACTAATCATTTCAAGGATCTCGAGGGTCTTTGATGCAGGGTCACGTTGAACCAGACGTCTACCAAAGGAAAAGAGGATTCATTTTCCTCTAAACAAACACTGTAAAAAATAAAGTATAACAACTTGAGTCAAGGGCTATGACCCACTTGACATGGTGAACTTGATTCTCGTGGAAAGACATCCACCGATACAAAGCTCTCCAATCAAAGATATTGATCGTAATTCAATTTCTAACATTTTCTTGTGTTTACCCCGCGAGATCCTTGAAAACATGCATCCACATATCATGCATCATATCACGACAGGCTTCTCCCTTTCAGGTCTCCTTATCTTCCTACTGTTTATATCAGTAGAGATGGCTCTAGAGAAGACTATAAAAGACATCCAGGCTCAAAATGCTCAACTTCAAGAGATGTTCTTGAACCTATCTAGGGGGCAGTAAGAAGTGAAATCTCTCCTCACAAGGGGCATGGTCATGGGGAATCCCGAGGCAAAAAAGGATGATCAGTTAGAGCTGCTACGAACTGAGATAGCCATAATGAAAATCCAGATGATGGGACAACTGGTGGGCCAAATGGGTCTCATCCAAAACTTGGCACAGGGACAAGAAGAGCTAAGGGTCCTCATCAACAAACTGCATCGGGATGGATGTAACCAAATGGGGAAAACAACTAGGGTTGAGGATCAAGTCATCATTCAGCCTCCCTTGAGACAAGAAGCCGAGAGAAAACCTCCCCAGTTTGCTTCAGGGTCACAAGCCCAACAACAACCTCACACACGTCAACATCAACCGGAAAATCTACAAAAGAAAAGCAATCCCAAAAGTTAGTTTACCAAACTCAACATGTCACTATCACAAACGCTACAACACATGGTGAAAGCAGACTTGACCATATTAAGGGATCCTCCTCAGAATCCCAATACCTCTGCTCCTAGCTATCATCCCAGTGCATTATGCACATACAACTCCAATAATCTTGGGCATGATACGAATGAAAGTTAGGCTTTGAAAAATAAAATCCAAGACCTAATCCACGAAGGAACGCTGGAGTTCACACAAGATGGCCAGATGAAAATCTTCCACTGAGGGCTCTCCACCTGAAATGACAAGTTCGAACAAAGAGGCTTCTGTTCATTTTGAATTTCCAATTTTAATTTCTTTTGTTATTCAAATAATTATCTATTAATGTCAAACTCTGTTTCATCAATGCATTGCATATGTTTGTCTTGAATTCATCTTTTCGTTTTCACTATATTTAAACTATGCTTTTTATTCTTCTTATGACACAAACCTTTAGAGGGAGGATGACGAAAATAATGCCATAATCTCATACAGTATGCTTTTGGACAGACCTTGTTGACGATGTACAGGCGTTTCTTTCAAATCCTAAACAATGGAGTTATAAGGAAGATAATCCCTAGTCAACCCCTTCAAGCCAAAGAAGTAGAAGTTTTCTGTTTTAACACAAATTGAAACCTTTAATCAAAACCTGGGGCAGGGTAGTCTCTAGGTTAATTTAAACACACGTTAAAATCACAAACTCTCATCTTGTAAATACAATGAGTGACGTCAAAAACATTCCTTTGGAATCAAAATACGGTGATGTTTCCCTATTACATAGGCAGTCATTATCTCTAAAAAAAAGCCCACTGATTCGAAACCTACGAAGGAGGCTTAAGAAAACTGGGGCATCCCGCTGACTATAATCTCAAAAAACAGGAACAGTTAGGCAAGAATTAGGGATAATAAATCAAAAGAAAGAGGTCACTACAAATCCTCAACAAAAATAATGTTGCAAAAATGACTGCCTTCCGACAAACATAACTTGTTTGAACCATCACCAAAACATCATTCCAGACTCATTTGGAGTTTCAAACGCACAATTAACTGAGTTTAGGATTGAAGAACATCACGAAGAGCGGGTGGGTACAAATATACTTTGAGCCTTTATCCTTTGTTTCTTAAACCGTGAACCAAGCCACGTTACAATCTTTCAAAAGTCCTAATTGAAGCATGGGTTAGTTCGAAAGCATATTGTTACAAAAGGTATCATGACTCCTGTAAGGCTTTGCTCTAAATCCTGAGTTGAATTTTTCTTACAAAAGCTTTCTGCTAAAAAACACATTTTCAAAATTTCAAGACAAGTATAAAATTTGCATTATTTGAATATCGTTGTTTGTATATGGCTATTTGTTTGACAGCGAAGAAAGTCACACAGTGAATATCTGATGAACGAAAGCTCTCTCAGTGAACAAAATCACTTCAAGTGGGATGACACTTCCGTTGCAAAAATCTCCTATCAACAAGGGGGCGTGACATGTCATTGTCCAGCACACCTGGGGCAGTCCAGTCAAGATTTCAAGAAATCTCTCAAGTGCAGATTAACCAGGGGCAAGTCTCTGTCCCCGTCACTTGGGGCATTAACGTCAATCCCAACAAAGGGTTGCATACTGTGATCGGCGGATTTAGAACTGACTGTTTAACGCTGGTTCGCGAAATGTCGCGGAAGCAAGAGTCGCCACCGTCTTTTATTTTCTCCAACATGGACAGGACAAAAGCACAGCAAAATTCCTTATGAGAACGTTTATCGGTTCGGGAGGTAGATTTATAGAAAGTGAAGGTGTTAGCACCCTTTCTATCCATGGTTATCCATGGCCTCTTAGATACTTGCTCTTATGTTTTCAAAATGTTTGCTTTTCAAAATGTGAGTGGGTTTGAAAAAGTTTCTTTGAAAGATTTCTGAATAACTCTTGTATCTGTCCTCAAGAGTGTTTGAAAAATTTGCTTTGAAAGCTTTTTGAAATTGTCGGTGTGAAAAGATTTTGATTTGTTTTTGAAGAGAGCAAGTATCCATGAGTCATCTACCTACCTTAAGGAATTAGGCTGTGTAAATGTTCTTAAGGTAGTGCTATCCCACCATTGAGAGGTAGGTAGCACCACCGTTGGAGGTGTTCGGGTCATTTCGATTGTAGGGACAGTGTGGTCACCGAAGCAATAGTAGGACACCTTAGAAGCTACCCTTATGTCCTTGATCCTTTTTTAATCCGAGGCAACCGTTTCGAGGCAACTGTTTCGAGGCAACTGTTTCGAGGCAACTGGATCATGGACATAAGGACCGCTAAAACGTCCTATACTTGACGACCACGTTTCGAAGGAAACGAGTGAGGCGTACCCTAGAAGTGGTGTGTGTATTTGTGTGTTATTTTCAGTTTAACGGTTATCTTTGATCATGGCATTGTGAGCTACGCTTGTTTTTAATTAGCATACATTCTTTCATACAAAGTTAGAATTTAAGAGTGCGGAACGTAAAGTACAGAAAGATAAAAGCTACGCTATTACAAGGCGCGGGTCTATACATCGCCAAAATACAAAGACCCGTTTTTGATAAAGATGCGGAAAGTAAAAGAGACTTAATTACTATTACATCCGGAAAGCAGTTACATAATAATTAACAAGAAAAATAATGCGCGAAATAGAAATTAAAATTGAACGTCCGAGGGTTTTGACCCTTTGCTTGAAATTAAATTAAATTAAAGTCTAATTATTATTTAATTAAAGAAATGTGTTTTTTGTGTTTTTTGTATTCATGAAAATAAAGAAAATTAAAATTAGAAGGAAACCCTAGTTCTAAATTATTTTAATTATTAATAAAACGTCAAAGTTGACGTAATTTAAACTAATTAGTTAATTTACATATTTATGTACAAAAATAATGGTTAATAAATAGTAATAATGAATAATGATGCAAATAATTAATTAAGAAAAAAGTGTCAAAAACCTAATTCTATGTAATTTTTATTTATTAAGAAAAAGTGTCAAAATTAAAACCTAATTTAAACTAGATTAATTGTTAGTTATTTATTTACAAAAAATATGTTAATGGTGAAATTAATAATAATTAAATATATTTTGTATTTTTGATTTTCTGTTTTTATTATGGAAAATTAATTTTATGGTGAAAAAAATAATTAGAACAATTAAAAGGAATTAGAAAAGAAAAGAAAATAAAATTGAAAAGATGCAAACCAAGGGGGGGTGTCAGGCCCAAATGGAGGTTTGATTGCAGAATTCTGGCCCATTGAAGCAAAGTCACGTTTGACTTTCAGAATTGTGCACACGCTCATTGACTGGAGTGCACCATGGGTGTTGTTTCCTGACCATTAGATTGGATCTCCTGGCCACTTGGCAAGCCACGCGTGAGAGTGCATGATGGACTTCCAAGCATATGCTGTATGTGAACGCTTTATGAAAAAATAGAACAAGTTATATGGGGGGACCTGGGGATCAAACCCAGGTCCTAGCACTCACCAAGCCACGTCCCTTGCCAATTGAGCTATTGCACGCGTTTGTACATATAATGGAAAACAAATATTATAAAAAAACAAAGGTTAATGATATAAAACAAAAAAATACGCGCGCAGTTTGAATCTTCCAATCACGCCTGGACACCTCAGCTTTCTTCTTCGTTTTCACCTGCAATATGAATGAGATAACGGGGGTTTTTAACCCCCACTAAGTGTAATAGTGAAAAATAACGATTACGCCCACAGATGATATAAATTGGGCGCGAGTATCTCAATGAATCAGGCTTGCTGTAATGAGTTCGTCCATATTGGTCTTGAGGTCCAATTTTACCATATATGAAAACCCCCAATATTGAAGCTCTGAAACCCTAATATCCTTCAATGGTGGATTTTGATACAAGCAGTTTTAGAACAATTAAACGTTACCAAAAGCTTCAGGGAGATGTTAGTAGCATAAATCAATAATCAAAACACATGAATGATGCATAGAAATTAGAATTCGATTATGGAAATATTTGTGGAAAACGTGACTCTGTTCTACCGTTTCTTTGATTATGAGAGCCTGTTCTTGGTTGCAATAGCTTCCTGGTAACTCAGGCAAGATGATGGAATTCTTTTTAGGCGTGGAAAGGCACTGCAAGTATGGTTTCAGTTTCACAACTTTCTTGATTTTTTTGCAAATTGGTTATGGCTTCTGAGCAGTTTTTCACGTGTCTTATGCACTAGGGTTCACTTGTGCCTTTGTATGTGAATGATTCTAGGTCAAAACCTTGGCCCAAAAGTCCATGAATTGATGTTTCATATCTTTGATTTTCATCATATATTTTTCAATCTTTTTTCATTGAAACCTTTGCCAATTATGGATGATTTTCCTTTTTTGAATGAGAAACGATTTTGCCAGCTTTCCCTGATATGATTTGCTTCAAAAAAGATCCAAGAATCATATCTTTTTAATTTTCATATAATTAAAATCAATTAAATGAATTAATATAAATATAAATTCAATTAATTAATTAAAAATAAGAAAATGAATTATTTTGAGCTCAATGGGTCGTGCATAGGCTTTGGGTAATGATTCAAGGAAGAATTTGAGGCCCATTAGCAAATTTGAAGTGTTTTAGGCAAAGTTGACTTTTGAAAGTTCCCAAACATTTCCCAACTTCTCCAATGCATATCTTGCTCAATTTTGAAGCTATGAACATGTTCTTGGACATTTTGGAAAGGTCTTGAAGTCCTCTAACCAATGCCTTTGGTCCCATGTCATTTTGATTTACCAATATCAAGTTATGGTCTTTGACTTAAAGTGCCTTTTTGTTGACTTTTGAAAATGACCTATAATGTTGAAATTGATAACTTTTTGTGAGAGCATTTCTTGGACTTGGAGTATGAAGATGAGTTGTAGGAAATGTCAACCTCTTCAAAATGAGCATTGGATGGGATTTTTCTGATAAACCATGAGGAAGTTATGCCCTGGTCAATTTGCAGTTGACTCTTCAGCTGTGCAAAAATAGAAACTTTTGCATCTTGAGACTTTTTGAGCCATGCTTGTGGAATCATGATCCAGAATTTATCAATTGATGATTGTGGCTTGAAAATAAGATGTTGACCAAAAATTCTGACTTTTGACTGTCAAATGACCATTTTTCCCCTGCAGTTGACTGTGAAGCAATTAGGGTTTTTGAATGTACAACTTGATGCTGTGAGTCTTGAAACTTGACATATGAATGCTTGACAATGTTTATGGGCACATGGGACTTGATTAGACCCTTGAAAACCTCAATTTCTTTGCCAGAACCAAAACCCTAATTTTGACTGTGTTAGGAGGCAATTGGACTGTGCAACCCTTGAGAGATTTTGAACCATGATCTTGCCAAATCTTGAAGAATATGGGAGGGAAAATTTTGGGGTACAACAGTTGCCCTTGTTCAATCTTCTTAAACCTGAGGATGTAGATTGGTTCGCGTGCCTTTCGTAATCCGAAGGTGGAAGATGATTGAACACTAGAGTTCCCAGAAATTTGCACTCGCATAGTAGAGTATCAGCAGTGTAATGTAGGGAATGGTCTTATAGATGCCATTTGGAGGGATAATGGATAGGAAGATGGGCTTATAGATGCCATATGGAAACGTGACAGAATCTTGGCGGGAACGGGCTTATAGACGCCATTTGGAGACTGTTGGTATGTGGATGGGCTTACAGATGCCATCTAGGTGTCGATCGCGTAAGAGATTCCTTAGCGAGAACTTGCGTACCTGAGAAAGAAAAATAATTACCTGGCCTGTTACAGGGGTTATTCTTCAAACTCTTTATGTAGACGTGCCCTGGCTGGATACAAGAATCGAGTCTGAAAACTCTTCGGACGTGCCCTGGCAAGATACAAGAATCGAGTCCAGAGAATAGTCGTCAACAGATACACCCTAGCAAGATATAGGAATCGGATCTTCAAACTCTTCAGACGTGCCCTGGCCGGATACAGGAATCGAGTCTGGAATTAGTCGTCAACAGATACACCCTGGAAAGATACAGGAATCGGATCTTCGAACTCTTCAGACGTGCCCTGGCAGGATACAGGAATCGAGTCTGGAATCAGTCGTCAACAGATACACCCTGGCAAGATACAGGAATCGGATCTTCAAACTCTTCAGACGTGCCCTGGCAGGATACAGGAATCGAGTCTGGAATTAGTCGTCAACAGATACACCCTGGCAAGATACAGGAATCGGATCTTCAAACTCTTCAGACGTGCCCTGGCAGGATACATGAGTCGAGTCTGGAAATAGTCGTCAACAGATACACCCTGGCAAGATACAGGAATCGGATCTTCAAACTCTTCAGACGTGCCCTGGCAGGATACAGGAATCGAGTCTGGAAATATTCATCAACAGATACACCCTGGCAAGATACAGGAACCGGATCTTCAAAGTCTTCAGACGTGCCCTGGCAGGATACAGGAATCGAGTCTGGAATTAGTTGTCAACAGATACACCCTGGAAGGATACAGGAATCGGATCTTCAAACTCTTCAGACGTGCCCTGGCAGGATACAGGAATCGAGTCTGGAATTAGTCGTCAACAGATACACCCTGGCAAGATATAGGAATCGGATCTTCAAACTCTTCAGACGTGCCCTGGCAGGATACAGGAATCGAGTCTGTAAATAGTCGTCAACAGATACACCCTGGCAAGATACAGGAATTGGATCTTCAAACTCTTCAGACGTGCCCTGGCAAGATACAGGAATCGAGTCTGGAAATAGTCGTCAACAGATACACCCTGGCAAGATACAGGAATCAGATCTTCAAACTCTTCAGACGTGCCCTGGCAGGATACAGGAATCGAGTCTGGAAAATAGTCGTCAACAGATACACCCTGGCAAGATACAGGAATCAGATCTTCAAACTCTTCAAACGTGCCCTGGCAGGATACAGGAATCGAGTCTGGAAATAGTCGTCAACAGATACACCCTGGCGAGATACAGGAGTCGGATCTTCAAACTCTTCAGACGTGCCCTGGCAAGATACAGGAATCGAGTCTGGAATTAGTCGTCAACAGATACACCCTGGCAAGATACAGGAATCGAATATTCAAACTCTTCAGACGTGCTCTGGCAGGATACAGGAATCGAGTCTGGAAAATATCACTCACAGACATGCCCTGGCTAGATACAGGTATCGAATCTGGGATTGCGATAGTTGATAGTAATCATCTTTGTATTGACCTTTGTCCTGAAAAGACAAAACGTTAGTTGTATGCGATGTCATGATGTATGAAATGCGTAATGTTCTCAGAATAAATGAGATTGTATGTCCATGATGCGTATGTGCATTCTATAATGTAGGAAGATGTGATGTTTATGAATGTATTTTTTGTCTAGGAAAATAAATCTTTGATTAATACCGGGAAGTCAAATCCTGGGCGGATGTTTGAGGAGAAGAGTTTTTTGTTTCCGCTGGGGGTGATGGTTGCAAGAATACCGGTAGGAGAAGATGACTCCGTTGAGGAATAAACTTGGCGAAGAGATTACTCCGCGGGGAATACTCTGTGGGAAGAGATACTTCGCTGAGGTTTGATGAGAATTCCGGTGGGGATACCATTGTTGAGCTCTGTTGGAAGATTTGATGAACTCCACTGGGGATAGGAATATTTCGCCGGGGACGATCTTTCCGTGGCAATTAGCTGAGGATAACCCAGTTATAAGCCCTGGTGGAGAATAACCTTTGAATAAAGATGGGGAGGTGAATTTGTACTCCGTAGGTGACAAGCTTCCAGAATCTACTGGGGATAAGCTTCCTACTGGGGAGATTGGTTGAACTTTCCTGGGGAAACTTTTCAGGTTGCATTGGGGAATGGCTCCACTGGATGTCTGGTATACCGCCGGGGAACAATCTTAGATCAAGACTGTCGGGGATGCTTGCTAGGGATGAGTGTGTACTCCGTTGGGGAATGTTGAGATCTTCGGGGGATAATCCAACTTCCTTAGGGTTGACAGTAGCCTAACTCTGCTTGGGGAGAGTGTTGATGACTTGCTGGAGATACGGTGCCTTGTTAGGGCTGATGGGAAACTGACTCTGCTCGGGGAGAATTGTTGAATCTTGTCTTACTCGGCGGGGAGTGAAGGTATCTGGGTTATATTCTTCAGTCGAACTTACCTTGGTACCTTGGTGGACAGAGCAATTAGATTTCTTAGACACCTCATTATTGCCCCTGTTTCTGATGTTACCTGTAATTAATCCTTTGTTTCGTATGCAAATATTTATGAGTTAGCAATTAGTGTCAAATGCATATATCACCATTGAACATTGGACGTTCTTCGCAAAACAAAACAGAAAAAGGAAAAACAATTGGCAATTGGTCTGAAAAGTGAATTTGTATTGATTTTGAATTTGCCTGTAAATAGGCGTTTATGTACAAGAGGCTGGCGTCCTAGTAAGAGAACGCCGCCGAACGACCGAGTTTATACAATTTTGTGAAAAGAAAACAAAACAGCTCTGTGAAAATAATAATCCCACTGGGTTCCAACTCTGCTATCGCCTTTATATCTTCGAGCGTCTCATCACTTGGCTGCTTAGTTGAAGATGAAGTTGATTGATCGATGCCGTCTGAACTTGATCGTTGATACCGGATTCTGGATGTAAGGTGATCCAATGAGACATAGTATTAAGCTTATCCCTAACTTTTGCCTGGACCGCCCTTTCGGGTTTTCGGTCCACCGGGATACCCATTTTTGCCCAAGCCGCCTTTTCAGGTTTTCGACTTGCCGGGTGTACAGATTTTTTTCATTTCATCCCTTATTTTTGCCAGAACCCTTTTGGTTCGCCGGGAATCCCTAATTTTTGCCTAGGTATGTCAACCTAGCGGGTCTTTTATCATGCGTAGTATCTTTTTACTATGTCTGCATTGGCGGGGTGAGGAAGGTCGTCACCATCCATGGTGGTTAGAATCATGGCTCCTCCTGAGAACACATGTTTAACCACAAATGGCCCTTCGTACGTAGGGGTCCATTTGCCCCTGGGATCACTTTGAGGAAGGATGATGCGCTTGATTACCAGGTCCCCAACTTGATACTCTTGTGGTCTGACTTTCTTGTTAAATGTCCTGATCATCCGTTTTTGATACGTTTGACCATGACAAATAACAGTGAGTCTTTCTTCATCAATTAGGTTTAACTGATCAAGTCGAGTCTGGATCCAGTCATCTTCGCTCAAGTCTGCATCCTTCATTATCCGGAGAGAGGGTATCTGGACTTCAATCGGCAAGACTGCCTCCAAGCCGTAGACCAAAGAAAATGGGGTTGCCCCGATTGATGTTCTTGCTGAGGTACGGTACCCATGAAGAGAAAACGGTAACATCTCGTGCCAATCTTTATAGGTCCCTGTCATCTTCTGCACAATCTTCTTGATATTCTTTTTAGCTGCTTCTACAGCCCCATTCATCTTCGGCCGGTAAGGAGAAGAGTTGTGGTGCTGTATCTTGAACTGCTCGCAGAGCTCAGTGATCATCTTATCATTGAGATTGGTACCATTGTCCGTAATGATCCTTTCCGGGACGCTGTACCGACAGATCAGGTTGTGTCGAATGAACCGTGCCACGACATTCTTGGTTACGGTAGCATAAGAAGCTGCTTCAACCCACTTTGTAAAGTAGTCGATCGCCACCAGGATGAAGCGATGTCCGTTGGATGCCGTAGGTTTAATCTCGCCGATCATATCAATACCCCACATTGCAAAAGGCCAAGGTGTTGTCAAGACATTCAGAGGGACTGGAGGAACGTGCACCTTATCTGCATAGATCTGGCACTTATAACATGTCTGGGAATGTTGGTAACAATCAGCTTCCATTGTGGACCAGAAATATCCTGCCCGAAGGATTTTCTTTGCCATAGTATGTCCACTGGAATGCGTTCCGAAGGTACCTTCTTGCAGTTCTGCCATGATTCTTTCTGCTTCAGCTTTATCCACACAACGCAGTAAGGTTGAATCATGGTTTCGTTTGTACAGAATGCCATTGCTAAGGAAGAACTTTGCATCGAACCTTCTCAGAAACTTCTTGTCATTTATGGATGCACCTTCAGGGTATTCTTGAGCTTCCAAGTACCTCTTTACTTCACGATACCAAGGTTTCTCAGTTACTATCTCAGCCTCAAGATCACAGCAATATGAAGGTTCGTCCAGTTTCCAGATGATGATCCGGGGAGCCTCGTTGTCCCATTTGAATTTGAACATGGAAGACATCGTAGCTAACGCGTCCTCTAACTGATTCTCCTCTCTTGGGAAGTATTGAAAAGTTATCTCTGTGAAATGGGGGATCAATGTCAACACACATTCTCTGTAAGGAATAAGATTTGGGTGTTTCGTATCCCACTCGCCTTTGATCTGATTGATCACGAGAGCGGAATCTCCGAAGACACTCAAAAACTTGATCCTTAAGTCAATTGCAGCTTGCAAACCCATGATGCATGCCTCATACTCCGCCATATTATTGGTGCAGTTGAAACATAGTCGGGCGGTAAGTGGAGTATGAGTGCCTTGAGGGGATATGATTACAGCGCCGATACTGTTACCCAAAGCGTTGGAGGCTCCGTCAAAGTGCATAGACCATCGGGATCCTTCCTCAGGTCCTTCATCCGGTCCAGGTACTTCACAATCAGTCACTACCATGATGTTCTCGTCTGGAAACTCAAAGTTCATTGACTGGTAGTCATCCACTGCCTGGTGTGCCAAATGGTCTGCCAATACACTTCCCCTAATTGCTTTCTGAGTCGTATACTGGATGTCGTATTCTATCAAGATCATTTGCCATCTTGCTATTCTTCCAGACGGAGCAGGCTTTTCGAATATGTACTTTATTGGATCCATTTTTGAAATCAACAGAGTAGTGTGAGTCAGCATATACTGTCTCAGTCGGCGAGCAGCCCATACCAAAGCGCAGCAAGTTTTCTCGAGCAGTGAGTATCGGGTCTCACAGTCGGTAAACTTTTTGCTAAGGTAATAAATGGCGTGCTCTTTTCGGCCAGACTCGTCATGCTGCCCCAGCACACACCCCATTGAGCTGTCAAGTACTGTCAGGTATAGTATTAGAGGTCTCCCTTCAACCGGTGGCATAAGAATGGGTGGTTCTTGGAGATGCTCTTTGATTCTGTCGAAAGCGGCCTGACATTCATCATTCCAACGTACTACCTGATCTTTCTTCAGCAGCTTGAAGATTGGTTCACATGTAGCAGTTAGGTGCGAGATGAATCGGGCAATGTAATTCAGACGTCCCAGAAAGCCTCTGACTTCTTTCTCTGTCTTGGGAACTGGCATCTCTTGTATGGCTTTAACCTTGGCAGGGTCCACTTGAATACCTTTGTCGCTCACGACGAAGCCTAGCAACTTCCCAGATCTTACCCCGAATGTGCACTTGTTTGGGTTCAACCTTAACTTGTACAACTTCAGACGGTCAAACAACTTCTGCAGATGGTCAAGGTGTTCCTCCTCAGTTTGGGACCTTGCAGTCATGTCGTCGACATATACTTCTATCTCATGGTGGATCATGTCATGAAATAAAGCAACCATGGCACGTTGGTAGGTTGCCCTAGCGTTTTTCAGTCCAAAAGGCATGACCTTGTAGCAGAAGGTGCCCCACTGAGTAACGAAGGTAGTATTTTCCATATCCTTAGGAGCCATCTTGATCTGATTATAACCTGAAAACCCATCCATGAAGGAGAACACCTTGTGCTGAGCAGTATTGTCAACCAGAACGTCGATGTAGGGCAGAGGGAAATCATCCTTAGGGCTGGCCCTATTCAAATTCCTGTAGTAAACACACATTCGGACCTTGCCATCTTTCTTCGGTACTGGAACCACATTGGAAACCCACTGAGGGTAAGAAGTCACTGCTAGAAACCCGCATCGAATTGCTTCATAACCTCAGCTTTGATCTTCTCGGACATCTCTGTACGCATACGGCGGACCTTTTGTTTAACCGGAGGGCATTCTTCCTTAGTAGGCAAGTGATGTACCACGATGTCGGTATCCAACCCAGGCATGTCTTCGTAAGACCAGGAAAATATTTCCACGTAATCATGCAGCATCTGAATCAAATGTTGTTTCACACTAGCCTCCAGATTGGCACCAATCTTAACTTCCTTTCTGTCTGTCTCAGTACCCAGATTTACCGTTTCCACTGGCTCTTCATGTGGCTGAATGGCCCTCTCATCCTGGAGTAACAGTCTCGCAAGCTTACCAGGCACTTCGCAATCATCTTCACCTTCGTCTTCGGCTAAGTTGATCGGATTTTCGAAGTCATAACTGGCAGTAGCAGAGTCGTTACCAGTGAGTTCCAGATTGGATTGAAACCTGTATGAGTGAGTGTGTGTAAATATAGCTGTTTTGCAATATATAAAGAAAGAAAGAAAGGGAGAACAAGATTTGAAATGCGAAAAACGTCCAATGTCTTTATTCATGATATATGGAAATGACAAGTAATAAGCCCTCACAAATGAAGCCAACGGTGCCCCGGGTAAGACACCGGGCCATAAAGTTTCACATTTATTGTTCATTACAAAATAAAAAAACAAAGGAATTCATTATTGCGTAACAAAAGTAACAGGTATGTAGTCTTTTACAGCCCAATTGTTCAGTCCACTGTCAGCCGTTGGGTAGATCCAGATGTCAAACTCTGATTCCTCCGCATCGCCTTCAATAGCATTCACTCCCGGGTTGGTGATGAACATGGGAGGTCTTCTGATCTTTGCTTTGCGTACAGCCTTCTGAGCCTCTGCAGTGAAACCCAGCCCAAACTTTTCATTTTTAGGAGTAAAATCAGGGAGCCTGCCCCAGTTTGCACATTCACCTTTTTCAATCATAGGCCGGGCGTCCTTCAAGGAAGCCATCTTCAAAGGAGAGTCTTCTTCAATTACTGTTTCTGCTGACGCCAATGTCGGAGGCACCTCTTCAAAATGTTGAAAGGGGGTTTCAATAAACTCCCCGTCCATCTCTATATACCGGAACGAGTTCAGATGACTAACCATGTATTCTTCCTCCCCCTGCATTGTAACAATCTTCCCTCTGACAGGGTATTTGAGCTTTTGGTGTAGAGTGGATGTTACAGCCCCAGCCTTGTGAATCCAAGGTCGACCCAGCAAACAGGAATAAGATGGACGAATGTCCATCACATATAACGTTGAATCCAAGACTTGGGAACCAACCCGGATCGGAATATCTACCTCACCATGAACCATCCTCTTCGACCCGTCAAAGGCTCGGACAACGATGTTACTAGGCTTCAACTCCAAACCCTCACAGTCCAACCTGTCTAAGGCCTTCTTGGGCAGTATGTTCAGTGAAGAACCACTGTCTACCAACACGTGTGCAAGAGTAGTGCCCCTGCATTCAATGGAGACATGCAGGGCATCATTGTGGTTCTTTCCCTTAGCGGTCAGATCAGCATCAGAGAATCCCAACCCATTGTCAGCGGTCAAATTGGCCACACAGTTAGTAAATTGGTCCGCAGACGTCTCTTGTGGCACATGGGCCGTCTTTAGAAAGGAAATCAGGGCCTTGGCATGGGCCTCTGAGCACAACAATAATAATAGCATGGAGATCTTAGAGGGGGTATGCCCCAGCCGTTCAATGACGTTGAAATCGCTCTTCTTGATGATCTTAAGGATTTCCTCCCTCTCTTGCTGGGAGGATTCAACATTAACAGTCTTCGGTGCCTCCATCCGGGCAGGCACATCAGCAATCCCTTTACCCCGAGTGTCAGAGGACTCGGCAGCAGGGGTAGAAACTTGATCAGGAGGGGAAACAGGCGCACTTGTAGGCGTGATTATAAGAGGTCTTTGGATAACTGGTGGCGCAATGTCAGGCGAGAAGAGCCTTCCACTGCGAGTAACTTTAGCGGGACCGGTGATGTTACTGATACCGGTACTAGTGTTGAACTCCTGCTTCACTCCAAGCACATACACATCTGCCCCATAGTGCCATGGGACAGCCTTGTCAGATTTATAGGGGAGGGGCCCCGGAACAGTAATGATAATAGGCGCAACAGACATGATTTTGACTGGCTTCCTCGGGGGAGCCTTGGTAGGATTATTGAAGATGGTGACAACGGATACTTCTTCAGTAGGAACACTAGGAACAACGGTCTTCTTGAACAAGATTTCTTTGCTATCCATCAGGTTTTGGACGTGTGACTTCAGCAATGGACAACCAGCAGGGGAAACGGCACATAGAAGGCAACCCTTGCTACAACCCGGAAGTAAACCGGCTAGCAACAGGTTCCTCTTGACAGCCAATAAAGGGGTAGCCACATCATCCACGGAAACTGCATACAGGTCTTCCTCAATAGCGTTTACTCCATGCTAGGGCATAGGAGCAGTCACAATGTTGGGCCTTTCGGGCGCCTCAAACTATATTTCCTTGGCGTCAATGAGGTCCTGAAGCTTATTTCTTAGGGCCCAACAATCATCAGTAGAATGCCCCGGGCTATCAGAGTGATAAGCACAACGGGCGTTGGGATTATACTTTGGAGAGGTTGTGTTCACCACCTTCGGAGCTTCTCTGACGATTACCAAGTTGGTCGATAGCAGTTGCGGCAAGATCTGTGACAAGGTCATACTAAGCCGAGTAAATTCTCTTCTGGGTCTCTCACCCCTTGGTTGGTTAGGTTGCCGAGGAGCGGCAGCAGGCTTTGTAATTACCACCGCGTTGACAGCTTGGCGGTGTTCCGGTTTGTTTTGCCTCCTGGGGCCATACACAGCACTGGCTTCTTTCTTGAAAGGCTTTTTCTTAGAACTTGAGGATGCACCTTTCGGTATTTTCCCTGATTTCATCCCAGCTTCTATCCTTTCCCCAGTCAGAATGAGGTCTGTAAACCCTGCAGACGAATTGCCAATGAGATGATTGAAGAATGGCCCGGATAGGGTCCCTAAGAACATGTCCACAAGTTCACGGTCGGTTAACAGCGGCTGCACCCTGCCAGCCAGGTCCCTCCACTTCTGCACATACTCTTTAAAACCTTATCCCGATCCTAGCGACATACCCTGGAGTTGGGTACGTGTAGGAGCGAGGTCGGTATTATACTGATACTGCTTGTAAAAAGTAGTAGCCAATTCCTCCCAGTTATGAACCTTGGTTCCATCCAGCTGATAGAACCATTCGAGATGAGTCCCTGAAAGACTCTCCTGGAAGAAATGGATCCATAAGTTCTTATCCACAGTATACAGCTGGATCTTCCGCACATAAGATCTGAGATGTAGCTTAGGGCAGGACACCGCGTCATACTTTGCGAAAGATGGTGCTTTGAACTTGTGTGGAATCACCACACCAGAAGATAGACCCAAGTCTCCAAAATCCAACCCAGGCACTTGTTGAATTTCCATGGCATTCAGGTGATCCTCTAACTGCTTGTACTTGTCTTCAGTTGGAGGATACTGCTCCTCATTGAAATCAGTCTCGTTGTCAGAGACCACAGGACTAGGAACCCTTCCCCCCTGGGGATTGCCTTTCCCTACAGAAGAACCAGCTTGATCAACCTCATTCTGCAGTGTGTTACCAAACCTCCGGCCAGTGTTGAATAGTACAGTTCTCTTCTTCTTCTTCTTGACCAGCAAAGCCTTCAATTCCTCTTGACCTTGGGCTAAACTCATGACCAGCTCTTGGAACTGGGCGTTCTGAGCCTGAAGGGCCTTGATGGATTGCTCAGTAGATGATTCAGGATTCATGATGAGATTGCTGAAATAAACAGCGAAGAACATTAAGCAACCTGTAAAAAAGAGTACCTGCTATGCACATGATGCATGATATGCTGTTTATGCAATGCATTCAAGGGTTCGAAAGTTCAAATTTGTTGTAGACAAAAAGGAACATACGTTATCATTAAGCAATAATTGTTCAGTATATATAGGCCTCATAGGCAGAACATTACAAAGCAAATTAATCCCAAAAAACACTGTGCATCCTCTTTGGAGAAATGTAAGTGTTGAGAGTCTTTTCCTCGTGCAGTAGGCGGGTGAGCTCCAAGACCTTCTTCTCACTAGCATGTAGACTGGCTTCAAGAGAATTTCGTTCTTCCTTAAGCTGGATCCAGCTCTTCTGCATTTCTTCCCAGGATGTAGGCATGTCAGGATGTTGAATGGTGTAGGGTACCTCTCCTTCCAAAACTGGCTCTTTGATCACAGGGAGAACGTGAGGATATGGCATCACTAACTTCTGGGAACGGGCTCGTACCCACTTGAGATAAGGCTCCAATGGGATGGAGTTCATGTGCCCCAGTGTCTTGCTGTCTACCTTGTTGGGCATCCTCCAAGATCTGATAAATCTCTAGCGAAGTCCTTGTGCATCGTTGTCGAAGTCAAAAACTATGTCAGGAATTACCATGTCATGAGGGCTATCCCTCCGAGCATATCCAAACTGTCTCAAGGCCAGACAGGGGTTGTAAGTAATACCCCCTCTGATTCCAAGTAAAGGAACATTAGGAAACTCCCCGCAACGATCAATGATAGTGATGTCTTCTCTGGACCGAGAACACCAATGTATATCTGCATGTGTAAGAGTCATCAATCGTTGTGACCATCTCAAACCCCGCTCGTTCTTCAAAACTGATTGTGGAAGGTGCGAAATAAACCACCTTCCCAGGAGAGGAGTGCAGCACATAAGAACACCTCTTTTTCTCATGGTTCGAGTGTAACATGAGTGAAGGATATCCCCAAGCAAAGTAGGTATAGGATTCCTAGACATGAATATCTTGACAGCACTGATATCTATAAGCTGAGCGGGATTCGGGAACAACACCAACCCATAGACGAGGAGTGCCACAACTTCTTCAAAAGCTTGTAAGTCAAGGGAATTCCAAAATTCTTGGGCCTTCTCAAACAGAAACCTGGCCAAGAACCCTTTGATACCACTTCTAACTTCCCAATGTCCCTTGATGTCAGATGGTTGTAGGCGTAATGCTTTAGCAATCTCTTCAAGTTTGGGTTCCTTTTCCGTACCGTTGTAGGGTAGTTGACTAAGGATAGGGATCTTCAGAAGCCGGGAGAACTCTTCCAATGTAGGCACCAGTTGATAATCCAGGAAAGTAAAGCAGTGGTGCAGAGGGTCAAAGAACTGGAAGAGGACCTTTATCATATCTTCCTCAATGTTGGTGTTGACCAAACTGATGAGTCTTCCATGCCTCTCACTGAAAGAAGAGCTCTCGGGAATCCTGGATATAAGTTCCTTAAGCTGAGGAGGGATCCTTACGAGGTTGATCTGAATTGTCTTTCTGCGGATAGTTTCCATGTCCTACAAAACAAGAACAAAGATGAAGATTCGAACCCCTGAAATGGTTAGTGGATGCATGTGATGCTGTATGATGTTATGATGCTATGATAAAAACACACCACAAGTATCCACAAAAAGCAAACATGGTAAGGCACACAAGTCACACAAGACAGCCCTTAGAGTTCAGGCCAGCATGGGGTCTGGGTATTACCCTCTTGAAGTTGGTGGGCTCAAAACCTGTCCTATCAAAAGTAACCGGGTTCTAAGGGTCTCAATATCATTGAATTGTTTTCTGTGTTCATCGTTTCGATTTAGCCACTGAACTGGCGACCAAAATATTCCAAGAAAACAACCCTCAACTAAGTGTAGCATCGAGTATCAACCGACTTCGGACTGCACCAAAGTCAGTTATATCACTACCTTAAAGAGGCCAGAATGGTTCAATTAAGGTTCCTAAGGTCAGTTGATGCTTCACGACACCACGCGGAGGCCCCGTACTCTCCTTGACTTGACTCAAGGGTTACCGATACTCACCAAAGTGCCACATCAACGTAGCAGACTGCTTCAACCATGTCGGTATACCCCACACAGTTCCCTCACAGTCTTGTTTCTACTTCCTAAGAAGGTATCCCCCAGATCCGGGTTAGGATCTATAGAGCTCCCAAGATAGTGCCCACAATAATAAAGCAAACAAAACAAAGCAATTGAAAACACAAGTATGAGCTATCCTAAGGTACACCTCACTTTTCAGTGTCCCCAGCAGAGTCGCCAGTTCTGTGATCGGTGGATTTAGAACTGACTGTTTAACGCTGGTTCGTGAAATGTTGCGGAAGCAAGAGTCGCCACCGTCTTTTATTTTCTCCAACATGGACAGGACAAAAGCACAGCAAAATTCCTTATGAGAATGTTTCTCGGTTCGGGAGGTAGATTTATAGAAATGGAAGGTGTTAGAACCCTTTCTATCCATGGTTATCCATGGGCTCTTAGATACTTGCTCTTATGTTTTCAAAATGTTTGCTTTTCAAAAAGTGAGTGGGTTTGAAAAAGTTTCTTTGAAAGATTTCTGAATAACTCTTGTATCTGTCCTCAAGAGTGTTTGAAAAAGTATCTACCTACCCTAAGGAATTAGGCTATGTAAATGTCCTTAAGGTAGTGCTATCCCACCATTGAGAGGTAGGTAGCACCACCGTTGGAGGTGTTCGGGTCAATTCGATTGTAGGGACAGTGTGGTCACCGAAGCAACAGTAGGACACCTTAGAAGCTACCCTTATGTCCTTGATCCTTTTTTAATCTGAGGCAACCGTTTCGAGGCAACTGTTTCGAGGCAACTGGATCATGGACATAAGGACCGCTAAAACGTCATATACTTGACGACCACGTTTCGAAGGCAATGAGTGAGGCGTACCCTAGAAGTGGTGTGTGTATCTGTGTGTTATTTTCAGTTTAACAGTTATCTTTGATCATGGCATTGTGAGCTACGCTTGTTTTTAATTAGCATACATTCTTTCATACAAAGTTAGAATTTAAGAGTGCGGAACGTAAAATACAGAAAGATAAAAGTTACGCTATTACAAGGCGCGGGTCTATACATCGCCAAAATACAAAGACCCGTTTTTGATAAAGATGCGGAAAGTAAAAGAGACCTAATTACTATTACATCCGGAAAGCAGTTACATAATAATCAACAAGAAAAATAATGCGCGAAATAGAAATTAAAATTGAACGTCCGAAGGTTTTGACCCTTTGCTTGAAATTAAATTAAATTAAAGTCTAATTATTATTTAATTAAATAAAGGTGTTTTTTGTGTTTTTTGTATTCATGAAAATAAAGAAAATTAAAATTAGAAGGAAACGTAGTTCTAAATTATTTTAATTATTAATCAAACGTCAAAGTTGACCTAATTTAAACTAATTAGTTAATTTACATATTTATGTACAAAAATAATGGTTAATAAATAGTAATAATGAATAATGATGCAAATAATTAATTAAGAAAAAAAGTGTCAAAAACCTAATTCTATGTAATTTTTATTTATTAAGAAAAAGTGTCAAAATTAAAACCTAATTTAAACTAGATTAATTGTTAGTTATTTATTTACAAAAAATATGTTAATGGTGAAATTAATAATAATTAAACATATTTTGTTTTGATTTTCTGTTTTTATTATGGAAAATTAATTTTATGGTGAAAAAAATAATTAGAACAATTAAAAGGAATTAGAAAAGAAAAGAAAATAAAATTGAAAAGATGCAAACCAAGGGGGGGTGTCATGCCCAAATGGAGGTTTGATTGCAGAATTCTGGCCCATTGAAGCAAAGTCACATTTGACTTTCAGAATTGTGCACACGCTCATTGACTGGAGTGCACCATGGGTGTTGTTTCCTGACCATTAGATTGGATCTCCTGGCCACTTGGCAAGCCACGCGTGAGAGTGCATGATGGACTTCCAAGCATACGCTGCATGTGAATGCTTTATGAAAAAATAGAACAAATTATATGGGGGGACCTGGGGATTGAACCCAGGTCCCAGCACTCACCAAGCCACGTCCCTTGCCAATTGAGCTATTGCGCGCGTTTGTACATATAATGGAAAACAAATATTATAAAAAACAAAGGTTAATGATATAAAACAAAAAAATACGCGTGCAGTTTGAATCTTCCAATCACGCCTGGACACCTCAGCTTTCTTCTTCGTTTTCACCTGCAATATGAATGAGATAGCGGGGGTTTTAAACCCCCACTAAGTGTAATAGTGAAAAATAGCGATTACGCCCACAGATGATATAAATTGGGCGCGAGTATCTCAATGAATCAGGCTTGCTGTAACGAGTTCGTCCATATTGGTCTTGAGGTCCAATTTTACCATATATGAAAACCCCCAATATTGAAGCTCTGAAACCCTAATATCCTTCAATGGTGGATTTTGATACAAGCAGTTTTAGAACAATTAAACGTTACCAAAAGCTTCAGGGAGATGTTAGTAGCATAAATCAATAATCAAAACACATTTATGATGCATAGAAATTAGAATTCGATTATGGAAATATTTGTGAAAAACGTGACTCTGTTCTACCGTTTCTTTGAGTATGAGAGCCTGTTCTTGGTTGCAATAGCTTCCTGGTAACTCAGGCAAGATGATGGAATTCTTTTTAGGCGTGGAAAGGCACTGCAAGTATGGTTTCAGTTTCACAACTTTCTTGATTTTTTTGCAAATTGGTTATGGCTTCTGAGCAGTTTTTCACGTGTCTTCTGCACTAGGGTTCACTTGTGCCTTTGTATGTGAATGATTCTAGGTCAAAACCTTGGCCCAAAAGTCCATGAATTGATGTTTCATATCTTTGATTTTCATCAAATATTTTTCAATCTTTTTTCATTGAAACCTTTGCCAATTATGGATGATTTTCCTTTTTTGAATGAGAAACGATTTTGCCAGCTTGCCCTGATATGATTTGCTTCACAAAAGATCCAAGAATCATATCTTTTTAATTTTCATATAATTAAAATCAATTAAGTGAATTAATATAAATATAAATTCAATTAATTAATTAAAAATAAGAAAATAAATTATTTTGAGCTCAATGGGTCGTGCATAGGCTTTGGGTAATGATTCAAGGAACAATTTGAGGCCCATTAGCAAATTTGAAGTGTTTTAGGCAAAGTTGACTTTTGAAAGTTCCCAAAAATTTCCCAACTTCTCCAATGCATATCTTGCTCAATTTGGAAGCTATGAACATGTTCTTTGACATTTTGGAAAGGTCTTGAAGTCCTCTAACCAATTCCTTTGGTCCCATGTCATTTTGATTTACCAATATCAAGTTATGGTCTTTGACTTAAAGTGCCTTTTTGTTGACTTTTGAAAATGACCTATAATGTTAAAATTGATAACTTTTTGTGAGAGAATTTCTTGGACTTGGAGTATGAAGATGAGTTGTAGGAAATGTCACCCTCTTCAAAATGAGCATTGGATGGGATTTTTATGATAAACCATGAGGAAGTTATGCCCTGGTCAATTTGCAGTTGACTTTTCAGCTGTCCAAAAATAGAAACTTTTGCATCTTGAGACTTTTTGAGCCATGCTTGTGGAATCATGTTCAAGAATCGATCAAATGATGATTGTGGCTTCAAAATAATATGTTGACCAAAAATTATGACTTTTGACTGTCAAATGACCATTTTGCCCCTATAGTTGACTATGAAGCAATTAGGGTTTTTGACTGTACAACTTGATGCTGTGAGTCTTGAAACTTGACATATGAATGCTTGACAATGTTTATGGGCACATGGGACTTGATTAGACCCTTGAAAACCTCAATTTCTTTTCCAGAACCAAAACCCTAATTTTGACTGTGTTAGGAGGCAATTGGACTGTGCAACCCTTGAGAGATTTTGAACCATGATCTTGCCAAATCTTGAAGAATATGGGAGGGCAAATTTTGGGGTACAACACATACAGTCAAACATTTCCTGGAAAAGCCATAAACACTCGCTACTTGGGGCACGGATAAATCTCTCCAAAATCCTTCTCATAAGAGGACTCCTAGCCAGAGTTTCAATCTTTGATGACCTCTTCCCAACTAAATTGACCTCAAGAATCCCTGAGGATTTTTCCCCATTGAAGTCTCCAGAATTTTCACTATCGCCAGCGGAAACGAAGAATTCAACTCTTTTTGCCAGCACCAATTCGGGATTTATTTTCCCCAGCAAGAGATCATCTTGAAGACATTACATATTCGTACATCAGGACATCATACAACGCAATCTCATTTATTTTGAGAACATCATTGTTTGATATATGTCATGCAACTAACCTTTACCTTTCAGGAAAGATGCAATCAAATTCTCACTAAATTCAAGCTATGAATCCTGGACCACGACCGAAGTTCCCAAAATTCAACAAAGATGATTCCTCAAAAGAATAATGGACGACCGAAGTTCCTAAAATTCGACAGAGATGGTACCCCAGTAGAATAACGGACAACTGAAGCTCCTAAAATTCTATTTCTCTCAAGACAAAAATCAACATTTCCCAGCGGAATCCTCCTCAAACAACGAAACAGGAATCCCCTTTGGAAACATTCTAAGCAAAGTTTAAAGACACACATACTCTTCAACAACAGCCCAAGATTTATTTTCCCCGACATCTGTTGAAGATTTCCCAAAGACTTTCGTTAGGCTCAGTAAAATCGATTCTAAGATTTTTCTGATTCTTATCCAATCAAAGTTAATTCAAGACCTTCTCTGGTTCAGTCAGATCGACACTAAGATCTCCCTGATTCTTATTCCAGTTGAAGATATTCCAAGACTTTCGTATGGCTCAGTTAAATTGATTCTAAGATTTTTCTGATTCTTATCCAATCAAAGTTAATTCAAGACCTTCTCTGGTTCAGTCAGATCGACACTAAGATCTCCCTGGTTCTTATTCCAGTTGAAGATATTCCAGATTTTTACTATTTCAGATAAATCTCTCAACGGTTTATTCTGATTCATTTCCAGATTTTTTACTATTTCAGATAAATCTCTCAACGGTTTATTCTGATTCATTTCCAGATTTTTTACTATTTCAGATAAATCTCTTAACGGTTTATTCTGATTCATTTCCAAATTTTTCACTATTTCAGATAAATCTCTCAACGGTTTATTCTGATTCATTTCCAGATTTCACCAGTTCAGATAAATCTCTCAACGGTTTGTTCTAATTCATTCTCTATTCAGATCCAGTTCAAAATTTCCGTCAACAATCACCTTTGGATGGCATATTTAAACCCATTTCGATACACAACCTCTACAACACGTCATTAAGATCCCCAGCGGAGCCTAAACTTCAAGCCATCAATCCCCAGCGGAAACCATTCAGTTTTACCCAGATTCCCCAGGATGTTGTCATAAAATCTGAGAATCAACCAAATAACAGGTAACTTTTGTTTTATCCCCAACCTAGGATAATTCCCTAGAAGATTGGCATACACACAAACTACTGATATCCCTAACAGAATGAAGATTCTCATTCTTGACTCCCTAGAAGATTGGCATACACCCAAACTCCTGATATCCCCAACAGAATGAAGATTCTCATTCTTGACTCCCCAGAAGATTGACATACACCCAAACTCCTGATATCCCCAACAGAATGAAGATTCTCATTCTTGACTCCTCAGAAGATTGGCATACACCCAAACTCTTAATATCCCCAACAGAATGAAGATTCTCATTCTTGACTCCTCAAAAGATTGGCATACACCCAAACTCCTGATATCCCCAACAGAATGAAGATTCTCATTCTTGACTCCCCAGAAGATTGGCATACACCCAAACTCCTGATATCCCCAACAGAATGAAGATTCTCATTCTTGACTCCCTAGAAGATTGGCATACACCCAAACTCCTGATATCCCCTACAGAATGAAGATTATCATTCTTGACTCCTCAGAAGATTGGCATACACCCAAACTCTTGATATCCACAATAAAATGAATATTCTTATTCTTGACTCCCTAGAAGATTGGCATACACCCAAACTCTTGATCTCCCCAACAGAATGAAGATTCTCATTCTTGACTCCCCATAAGATTGGCATACACCCAAACTCCTGATATCCCCAACAGAATGGAGATTCTCATTCTTGACTCCCCAGAAGATTGGAATACACCCAAACTCCTGATATCCCTAACAGAGTGAAGATTCTCATTCTTGACTCCCCAGAAGATTGGCATACACCCAAACTCCTGATATCCCCAACAGAATGAAGAATCTCATTCTTGACTCCCCAGAAGATTGGCATACAACCCAAACTCCTGATATCCCCAACAGAATGAAGATTCTCATTCTTGGCTCCCAGTAGATTGGAATACAACCCAAACTCCTGATCTCCCCAGCAGTATAGCTTCTCCCCACAGAGTTTTTTCTCCCCAACAGAATGAAGATTCTTATTCTTAATTCCCCAGTGAAGTTTCCAGAGTCTTCATTACTCCCCAGCATGAATTTTTCAGAATTTTTAATCCCCTGCAGATCGACGATTCTCATTATTGATTCCCTAGTGAAATCACTAGAGTTTTCCCTATTCCCCAGTCGAGTAAGGATTCCCATTATTTAAACCCCAATGGAAGTCTTCAAAGTTCTCTGGATTTCCCAAGCAGATTTCTCAGGCAGTACATGGCGTTACTTCCCCAAGCATAATTTTTGTCAATACTCCAACTTCAAGACACGAAGGATTCTCACATACCCACAGAAGTTGTCAAAGATTTTGAATTTCCAGCAGCCGTCAAGGATTTATTTTCCCCGACAGCAGTCAAGGATCTCGTTATCCCCTGCTATCGAGAAGTTATCCTCCTCAGCAATACAACAAATCTGTTTACATGCGCAAACATTACATTCATATATCATGAACATTGATAAAGAGCATTTATTGCATCATGCATTGCATGCAACATAGATATGTGTTTCAGCTAACATTTTAACCTTTCCAGGATAAGATTAACATCTATCTTTAACAAATTTTCAAAGGTTCCAGATACAGTAAAGATACGCTCCATACACGTCTTTCGTTCTATCACTTATTCTGACTTTTTCCCCAGCCCAGAGATGCTCCAGACACGGATGCCCTTCTGTCACTTATTCAGATTTCAGATTAAGATACAGCTCAGATACGCTCCAGACACAGACGCCATTCCCTTGCTCATAATAGATTTAGTCTCCAAATACAGTTCAGATACGTTCCAGACACGGATACTATTCTGATACTCATTCTTTTGACCTACAACTTGCAATTCAACAAAAATTCTTGGATGGCGTCTACAAGCCCATCTCCGACAAGATTCTGTCACCCTATCAAAGGGCATCTTTAAGCCCATTCCTTCAGCTACTTCATCGAGTGCAAATTTATGGGGACTCTAGTGTCCAATCATCTTTTACCTTCAAGTCACGAACGACAAAACTCGCCGATCTAACTCTTCAGGGTCAAGAAGATTGAACAGGGGCAATTGTTGTACCCCAAAATTTTCCCTCCCATTTTTCATAAGAAAAGAACAATCCTAGGGTTTCTTAAATATTCAAGATTGGCTCAGGAATCGATCAGACAGATTTTCTCCTTTGGCAGTAAACCAACAATAAAGGTTTTTCTTGCATTTCTCAGAAGAAATTGAGTTCTCAGAAATTCAATTGATTTTCACATGTTTTTATGCTCTCTCAAATTTACTGAAAAGGCAGTGTTTGTTTGGTCCAGGTTAACCAAATAATTTGCGTCTTTTAAAACATTTTATTGTTTATGGAATAAACATTTGCTTGTTTATTGGAATACTTAGTGCGTGTTTTGATTGGAATACGGTTTCAAGGTTACATGATTATTGGAATTTAAGTTATCTTGATTGGAATTATTGGAATGCAGTTTCAATTATCTTGATCAGGGTATCTTTAAGAATCAGTGAAAACACAAAGAGAGAATTACAAGTTATTAACAGTAAAGGTTTTTTTTTTAATGGACACCAGAATATCTCATAAAGACTTTCTCCATTTTATTTCAAAAATTGGTACAAAACAATTTATTATTTGAATGCTTTGGGTTTTACAACTTATTGTATTTGAAAAATAAATTAGTACAATTGTTGAATGTTTCTCTCTAAGTTACAAAGAAAAGAAATTGAACCTATGCCTAAGGATGATTAAGCTTCCGTTGCTTCCATGATTTCAACAGAATGTCTTGCTTCCTCTGCTTTGCCACCATCCAGTTTGCGCTCACATGTAAACAAAAGACAGAAAAATAATTAGTACAGTTAATTGGGCATAAGCAAGAATTTTCAAAATAAAGAAAAATGTTCATCATTAAAGTTTGCAACTTGGAATCAGAGGACTATATTTTTAATTCATCACATTCTTATTTGCAAATCACAAGAAGATTATTCTTCTTGGTTCACAAACAAGAGAAATATAGGCAAGCTATCCAAACAAGAAATGCATCCAAATATATTCCAAACAAACAAAAAACTAGGCTGTCCAAACAAGGCGCAAAACAGGGCCAAACAAGCAGCGCAAATTGTCCAAAGGAAAATAGCAGCATGCCCAAAACAAATGTTCCAAACAATGCAGCAAATTGGACAAAGTACAAGCAGTAAGAAGCAAGTAGCATAGAAGTAAGAATGCAGCAACATGGCAAAGAAAGTACAGCAGTATGGTAAACCAAGCCAACAAGCAAGGGGCTTGTTTCAATATCCTTTTCATCATTTTCCAAGATTTTTGCAAACTTTTCAGGAAAAAAGGTGAAAAAGAAATTTGCTTTTATCATTGAGAGAGGAGAGAGAGGAAATAAATCACCTAGGTTGTTGGAATTGCACAAAAGGTACAGCTTTTCTATTCTGCCCACAAACTGTCACAAGTTACATAGAGTAAGCTGTAAAACAAAAGCAACCAAGATATAACAGTAGGAAAACTGTAAGAGGAGGGAGAGAAATCATAAAACTCGGAATTTTATCAAAGTCCAAAAGAAAAATTGTCAAAGAATCAAAAACAGTCTCCTCCAAACACAAAACTACCATCAAACTCCCAAACTGTGAAAATAGTTTTCAAATCTCAAAAACCATTTTCAAACAAACCTGCAAACTGTCAAAACCAACATTCAAAACCACCAACAACCTTCAAAACTGTATAACAAAACCAAATTCCAACAAGTTCAAACCAAAGAAACAGAAAAATATCCCAAGCTTAACCTCAAAAACCATTTTCAAACATAACCTTCAAAATACTGTCAAGCAGTTCAAATAAACAGTCAACAAATACTGTCAAGCAGTTCTCAAACCTCAATAGTCAACAAATCAAAAATAACAAAAACATTCTAAAAAAACAAAAACTGCATAACCAGTTTTCAAAACCTGCATAACCAAAGGCAACCTGTAACACAGTTTAAAAACCTCCAAGGTTTCACAACCTACACCAACTCATCCAAATCTATCAAACCATCCTCAAATCATCAAATTGATCTCAAGCCAAACATACAAATCAAAAACCTGCAATTGAAACAACAACTTGCAAATCTATCAAACCATTCTCAAAAACTCTCAAGCCTGTTAAAACATTCAAATCCAAACAGTTCAAACCAATATACCAAGCCTAATCTCAAACCAATAGCAAAAAATTCCAGATACCCAAATCATCAAACTGAATCCATCAACATCATTAAATCATCAGCAAACAACATCCAACAAAGCACGAAGAAATCACAAAGTCAGAAATACCACATCATCATCATTCAAAGTTCAAGGGACAGAAAGAAGTTACCAGAAAAGCTCACGCCATCGTCTTCATTTCTTCCCTCCCCGTTTCCGGCCACCAAGGAGCACCATCAGCTTAGTCTCACATTCCTCTCCATTCCCCAGAAAAAATTCAAAAGGTATGATTTTGTCACATTTCTCATAAATCGCTTCCTTCATCTCAAGGTACAATAAGCTTGATTAACATAAAAAACATGAACAAGATTAACTACAACAAAAATCGTTCAAGTATAACAAAAAACAAAACATCACCTTTTTCATGAAAGAAATTATTTGAGCATGGTTAGGAAGAGTTTGAGTGGCGCTCCGGTAACGAAAACTGGGAGGGAGGATCAGATTAAGCTAATCGAGCATCTTAGGCATGAATCGAAACATAGGGTTTCCATAAAAGGGGCAAAGGTTCGTTTTTCTCGTGAAATTAGGAAGAAACAATCGTTGAGACAGTAACAGGGTGAGAAAGATGAACAAGAGAGAAGCGATAGAGACGATCGAAGCGGCGCCGCTGTGAGCAACAAAGCGCAAACCCTAATCTTTGTTTCCCTTAATCAAAAATGTTAAACAATTTAAGAGAGCTTTGGGCCTGCCTTACCACATAACCCTTTAAGCCCATGAGATTACTAGCTCATACCCCCCCTTTAGGTTTGTTTGTTTTGTTAACAGCAATTTATCAATGGGCCTCTCATCCAATTCCTTAGGCCCACTTGTCTTTTGGTGGTTAATTTGTTTCTTTTTTTTTTATGTTAATAAAATTACTAATAAAACTCAATACATTTTTTAAAATTAATTTAAGTCTTGAAATTAATTTTTTTTTATCATTTTATTTTTTTATATAATTTGTTTTTATTAATTTTCTTACAAACATCAAATTTTAATTTAATTTGTTTTCCTATCTTTAAACTTATTCATAATTAATAAAAATACAAAAAAGAATTATAATAAAGATTTTTTTTAATTTAAATCATTTCTTTTTTAGAATAGGTTTTCTTTTCAAGTAAATACATACATTTCATACCTTGTTGATTTTTATTTCATAAACTGTCATAGCTTTGTATTCCATCACACAACAATTCGATTTGGTTGTATTATTTGATATTTGGACATTGCTACTTTTCTTTGATTCATCCCCATTTGTAACAATTGTACCCCCAGTCCCGAACATTCTGTAATAGTTTAGAATTTCAATTTCCGCAATTTATTACTTTCTATATACTGTATAATAACTAGGCATGTATGGAAATATTCCAAAATCAATCGCTAGATGACCTAATCCAAGAACAAATAACTTGAAATCAACACACTTTCTCACACACGCACCTCTAGGGTAACCTCACCTGTTGCCTCGGAAATACAATCATGTCCCTCGAATATGAGACACTCTAGCAATGACCCTTCGATAAACAAAGATCGTAGACCCTCGATGACCCTCGATTACCCTCGATGTTGCCTTCGATTAAAACGATCTCGTCCCTTACAAAAATTGCTAGAGCGTCTCATAAGTTGCTTTCAATGATTGTAAAATTAACCCACGCCTGTCCCTTCACATCCAATGATGGGGCTTCTTACCAAATCAATGGTAAGATAGCACCATTAAAAGGAAGAAGAAAAGAACAACTTAAGACCTTTCGAGTAGATAGATTCGCTCTTAGTTACTCGCTTTCTTACGACAAAAACTTTCACACCTACACCTCCATTTCAAAACACTTTCAAAATACAAAACGTTTTGCATTCGTTCTTATAGAGACGAGAACCATGGCAAAACCTCTTTTCAAAAACACCTTTCGAAACACGATTCACAAACACCTCTTTGAACTATTTTTCGAAACAAAACTTTGTATATGTTCTTATAGAGACGAGAACCATTACAAAGAAACTTTCCAAAATACATTCAAAACCCACACCACAAGCACACAATCAAACAAAAGCAAGTGATCTAAACGAGTAACTAAGAGCCCATGGAAAACCATGGATGAAAAGGGTGCTAACACCTTCCCTTTTCATAATCTACCCGCGAACCCAAGAAAATTCTCGAAAGGTCTTTCCTCTGCTTTTTTACCTTTCCTTTTGGATAAAAGAAAATTCGGTGGCGACTCTTGCTAACTGCACAAGTGCGAACACAAATGCAAAACCTCAAGTCAGTTCTCCCACCGTATCACAGTGTACTCTCCATCAACGACTGCTAGATTGCCATTAGAGTGCCATCATCATATCCAACACCTTGGATCAGCGTGAACATGGTACAGCTTCATGGGTCAACCACGCGGGATCATTGGACACCTTTTATTTGGGCCTAAATTGATTTTATTTAGCACCTCTCAGTTTCTCATTGCAGGCCCATTTACCTCTTTTATATATATATATATTTTCTTGCATCATTTTTGTTTAGTTATTCTTTTTTTCAAATAAAAAATATAGTTACTCCTTTGTTTAACAAACTACTAAACTAAAAATATTATTTAATATTATTCATTATTTTGAATAGTTAATTTTATTGTTAAATAGATATTTTAATTAGTTAGGTATTTAAAATAATTTCAATTTGGTTGTATTGTTTGTTTAACTAGATTTTTAATCGAACTTTCGATTCGATTCATCCTCTTTCATAAACTTGTACCCCCATCCCCATATGGTTTGTAATAGCTTGGGATTTTAGTTTGTTTGATATTTCTTTATATCTTTTAATCATTGCTACTATGCATATCCTGTCCAATGAAAACACATGACTTCCTCTTGGGCTCATCATGAATGAAAAGGTATCCACTTGCAAATGCACACTTGCACACATTCATAGTTTGGTCTTGGGCTTTTCTACAACAATAACTACTCGATCAATTGTTCTAGTTGGTCGTTTAGAATACTAGTGTCACGCTAGTCCCACTTTCTAAGAGCATGCATATAGCCACCTAGTACGGGCTTTTGATTTTTTATCTTATACATTGAAGCAACTTCTCTCTCTCCTTGGTCCCCGTACCAAGGTTTTCTTAAAGGGTCTTGTGATACGGAGGGAGAACTGACTTGAAGTTTGCGTTTGTGTACGCAAATGTTGCGGTTTAGCAAGAGTCGCTACCGACTTTTCTTTTATCCAAAAAGGAAAGGTGAAAAAGCATAGGAAAGACCTTTAGAGATGTTTTTGAGTTCGGGGGGTAGATTATGAAAAGGGAATGTATTAGCACCCTTTTCATCCATGGTTTTCCATGGGCTCTTAGTTACTCGCTAGATCACTTGCTTTTGTTTGAATGTGCTTGTGATGTGTGGTTTTTGAAAGTATTTTGAAAAGGCGCCATTGTTTAGGCTAACTTTTGTAACGATTCTCGTTCGTAAGAATGTATGTAAAGGTGTTTGAGATTTTTGAAAATATTTCAAGATTGGAAAATGTTTTGAAAGTGATTTTGAAAACGTCTTCGCAACGGTTCTCATCTCTATAAGAACGCGTACAAAGTGTTTGTTTCGAAAATGTTTCAAAGTGAAAGTGTAGGTGTACGAAATGTTTTTGTTGTGAGCAACCGAGTAGCTGAGAGCGAACCTACCTAATCAAAAGGTCTTAGATATGCTTTTACTCCTCCTTTAGATGTTGTTATCTTACCATTGATTTGGTAAGAAGCCCCATTGTTGGATGTGAAGGGACTGGGGTTTGGGTCATCGTATGACCATGATAGCAAAATTGTGAAATGACTTAGCACTTTTCTTTAGGGACTAAGATCATTTTTAAAAGGCAACTTCGATAGCGTCGTCGAGGGACTATGATCTTGTATTTTTCTATTTGTTTGTGCTAAGACATCCCACATGCATAACATGGCCATTTTTGTAAGGCAACAAGTGGAATTACCCTAAGGGTGCATATGTGCAAATTGTGTTTGATTTCATGCATTTAGTCTTGATTAGGGGTGTCTATTTTGTTGTTTTCATGTCTTACCATACACACCTAATTATTAACAATGTATGAAAGCAATAAAAGTGCGAAAACATAAAGTCCTACGCTATTAAAATATATATAGGGGATGGGGTACATATTTACAAATGGGGATTGCAAGTGAAAATAAGCCCTAAGTTACTATTACAACCATATTGAAATGTATAAGAATGTACAAGAAAATGTGAAATGAACTTGTTTTGTTTTAAGAAAATATTTTTGATCTTTTGTTTTAAGAAATAAAATAAAGTGTGAAAAAGTGTTTTTG